>JBBBVM010000471.1:0-17869 GCA_037355625.1 Petunia x hybrida
AAGCTAGAAACATCAAAGGTATGTAAGGCTAAACCTTTCTTTTGGCAAGGCATGTATCTTTTAGATTTTGAAGCTTTTATTAGTTTTAAACTTAGTTTTTTTGTGAGAAACTTGTATGGTACCAAGGAAACCTTGTATATACTTAATTTGGTACTAAAATCCAAGGTGAAAGACGTCCAAATCAGAAAGACAAAACGTTTCAAAATCTGGAAAATTGTTTTGAACTTTGGACAGTTGTTAGTATATTGATCATAACTCCTTATACAAAATTGATATTAAGATGATTTAAGAATCTCCAGAATTAAGACATATATCTACAACTTTCATGAAGACCATGAGGTCTATAACTTTTATCTGCACCCTCAAAACTATGATGCAATACAGGACGCTGGTACTGTCTAGAAATTCTGTACATCCGTGGAATTGTTACGCCACTCTCATCTTGTTATCCAGTTAATTTGTTTATGTTATCAGTTTATCCGGGTATCCATTCCCGTGTATAGTATAGTGCTGGTTCTGTTTTTGCGTATCATCCAGTTTCAGAGGAAACTCTGGAAATTTTTATAAAAATCAAAGAGTTAGACAAATTCTAAGTTTCAGGTTGTGTCTACAATTCCATCCAGAGTTTTCTTATCATTCCTTTGAGTCCATATATATTGTTGCCACATGTGTTATGCCTCATACATGCTTATGCTTATTGTGATCATGTTATGTGTGATTTGGAGTCCCCCATAGAGGCTGGACATTGGACACACAGTCCGGTCGCGTGTGATACTACCCGTCTGGGGGATACAGCCCCTCTGGTTCAGGCGGGAGTTGAAACACCTAGTGTGACCGGGTGTCATTCACACACTCTGACCAGAGAGACTAGATATTACTGGCTGGGGGGGATATAGCCCATAACACCCACCAGGTTTGTTATATACGCGTATATAGCCACAGTATGCACTGCATGATTATACATGAGGCTAGTTCCGGTTTTCAGTTACCTGATTTGGGGGGATACAGCCCATAACGCCAGACAGGTACTAGTTCAGATGTTCAGTTACCTGATTTGGGGGATATAGCCCATAACACCAGACAGGTACCAGTTCAGATAACAGTTCAGTTTTGCTCAGTACCAGTTATCAGTTCTCAGTTATCAGCCACCAGTTCTTAGCGTCAGTATCAGTTGACAGTTATCAGTTCCAGTTTCTAGTAACCAGCTATCAGTCATATTACAGTTATTTATCAGTATAGTTCAGCTCAGTCTTCAGTTCAGATTCAGCTAGACTTCAGTTTATATCAGATCATGTTTAGTACGTTCTTCAGATTTCCAGCTATATTGCTATGCTCCAGCTCATATTTACATAGTTATATTCCAGCCTACAGTTTCATTCAGCTATAATATATATGCTCATGCTTACATACTTGGTACATATCGTACTCACGCCCTTTTCTGGGGCGCTGCGTTTCATGCCGCGCAGGTGCAGATAGATCAATGCTTGG
This sequence comes from Petunia x hybrida, assembly GCA_037355625.1. NCBI lineage: Eukaryota > Viridiplantae > Streptophyta > Magnoliopsida > Solanales > Solanaceae > Petunia > Petunia x hybrida. The sequence goes on from JBBBVM010000471.1 coordinate 1,489, forward strand.
ACCACGTTAGTAGGCCATCTATCAGCTACTGGAGTCACTCCGCTTACTCCCGGAGTTACTTATCTTTTGGTATGTGTACAATCAGCCAGCTTGGGTATGGCGGGGCTTATCTCGTCCTTTGTATATTCAGTTCATCACTCTTAGAGGCCTGTAGATATGTCCCTGTGTGGTGCAGTCAGGATGCTATGTATGTCAGCTTATGTTTGCCTTGTCGGCTTTTTGCATTGCATACTCCTTATCAGCTAGGTTTATGCTTATCTGTTTATCAGTTATAATGGTTAGCATATTATCAGTAGGATTAGTGATGATCGACACTTAGTGTTGGTCATCCGTCGCGGCCCTAAGTTGGGTCGTGACAAAATCCGAATGAAACCCGGATATGAGTGAAAAACTGCATTCAAGATCAAATTCGGTCTCTATGAATGGTTAGTGATGTCTTTTTGCCTCTCTAACGTACCGAGCACATTCATGCGACTGATGAACCATGTGCTCCAACCGTTCATAAATAAGTTTGTGTCATTTACTTCGATGACATACTTGTTTATAGTAAATCTGTGGATGAACATGTCGAACACATAAGGCTAGTGCTTGAAACCCTTAGAGAAGAGAAGTTATAAGCTAACTTCAAAAAGTGTGCTTCTATGTTGAACATGTAGTCTTTTTAGGATATGTTGTGAGTGCTAATGGTGTTGAATTCGATTACTCAAATGTCGAGGCTATCAAAGATTGGCCGACTCCAACTTCGGTATCCCAAGTTTATAGCTTCCATGGATTAGCTAGCTTTTACCGAAGGTTTGTTCGTGATTTTAGCACCGTGGCAGCTCCTTTAACCGAGCTGGTAAGGAAAGACCATCCATTTGTGTGGGGAGAGTCCTAAGAAGGGCTTTCCAAGAGTTGAAACGGAGGCTTAGCTCTGCCCCGTGTTGCAACTCCCTGACTTCGGTAAAGCGTTCGAGGTCAAATGTGATACGTCCGAAGTTGGGATCGGAGAAGTGCTTATGCAAGAATCGAAGCTGACCACTTACTTCAGCGAAAAGCTTAAGGGTGCAACCTTGAATTACTCGACGTATGACAAGGAGTTGTATGCCCTCATTCGAGCACTCGCCCATTGGTAGCATTATTTGTGGCCAAGAGAGTTTGTGATTAAAAGTGATCATGAATCTTTGAAACATCTCCGAGGCCAGGAGAAATTAAATCGAAGACATGCCAAGTGGGTGGAATTTACTTAGAGCTTTCCCTATGTAATTCATTACAAAAGGAGAAAGACAATGTTATGGTTGATGCGCTATCAAGGAAATTTGCCTTAGCGACTACTCTCGCCTCGAGGCTCATGGGATTCGAAAGCATCAAGTCGGTGTACGAAGATGATCCCAAGCTAAAAAGCGTCTGTAACGCAATCTTGAGTGGCCGAAGGGTTGAGAAATATCAGTGGCACGATGGCTACCTCTTCAAGAATGGGAGGGTTGTGTGTCTGTGTCATCGTGGAGAGAGCTTTTGGTTCGAGAAGCTCACTCTGGAGGCTTGATGGGACACTTCAGTGTCGACAAAACTCTTGGAATCTTGACTGGGCAGTTCCATTGTCCAAAAATGCGAAGAGATGTGGAAAAGCTTTGAAATGCTTGTATAGATTGAAAGAAAGCTAAATCGAGGTCCAACCCTCATGGTTTGTACACTCCGTTACATGTTCCTAATCGACCGTGGGTTGATGTATCATGGATTTTGTTATGGGGTTACCGAGGTCGAGGGTGGACATGATAGCATCTTTGTCGTAGTCGACCGTTTTTTTCAAAATGGCTCACTTTATTCCTTACAAGCAATGTGATAATGCACAATATGTAGCTACTTTGTTTATCTCTAGTGTGTTGAAATTGCATAGTGTTCCTCTTACTATTGTGAGTGATCGAGACTCAAAATTCTTGGGTCATTTTTGGAAATGTCTATGGGGTTCCCTTGACACCAAGTTACTATTCTCGACGTCTCACCATTCTCAGACTGATGGACAGACCGAGGTAGTCAACCAAACCTTGGGAGCTCTGCTTCGAGCTATGACCAAAGGTAAGGTCGGAAACTGGGCTGATCGTTTGCCCGTGATGGAATTTGCATACAATCGAACAGTGCATCGAATGATTGGAATGACTCTGTTCGAACGTGTGTATGGTTTTAACCCTTTAATCCACTTGATTTAACCCCCATTGCCTCGAGATTCTATTATTGATTTTGAAGGTACTCGTCGAGCCACTGCCTTGATCGATTTTCATGCTAAGGTGAAGAAGAACCTCGAGGAAGCTTATGCCAAAGTGGCAACGAAGAAAACCAAGGCGCGCTTGGAGTTAAAAAAGGGAGATTGGGTTTGGGTTCACTTTCGAAAGGAACAATTTTCGAACCAAATGAAAGGAAAGTTGGCTCCTCGAGTGAATAGTCTGTTTCAAGTGTTGAGAAAGATCAACAACAATGCTTATGTGATCGACCTCCCTGGTGAGTATAACGTGTCCAACACCTTTAATGTTGCTGACTTAACTCCTTGTGTTGTAGGCCAAGCATCGGAGACTGAAGAGGGTTCGATTTCGAGGACGAAATCTTCTCAAGAAGGGGATGATGCAGCCCAAATCCGAGCTGATCAGAAATTCACTCCATCGAGGCCAGTCACACGAAGCCAAGCCAAGCTCATGCACGATGTGCACATTCAGTTGGCGTGGTCGGGAGAAAGTACTTGTTCGGATGCTAAGTGGCCGAGCACAAGATACGAAGGCTTTATCAATAAGCTCGAGCCCGAGCCCAAGGAAAGAAGTGACCGAACATTCAAACTTGACGGCGAACACTGATTGACCGAAGGGATACAATTGTGCCCGAAGACAAGTGAGCGTCTGATGTTAATTGTGCCCGAGCTGAGCAACTAAGCACCGAAGTCAAGAGACTCGAGCACATGGATTACTTCGACCCTGCGTGGCCTTGTTTTATTGGTCGCTTGTGACCATAATTACTTTAGTACTCTTGGGGATATCTATATAAACCCCTTAGTATTTCATTTGTGGATATCTAGTCTTTTAATGAATGTTAAACATAGTTGTTGCTATTTGTGTCTCCGATGAGAGTCGGCCCCGTCGCGGGAATTTAAAGAACTTGTGTCATTCGGTGTAATCGTTCGAAAAAATTCTTCTTTGGTCATTCAATTTGCAAGAAACATGAGTTCTTCTTGAGGATTGTTGCTTAGCATAGGTGCATCTCCTTGTTCTTCCATTGTTTGAACTGAGACCGGTTCCTCGGATTCATCTTAACGAAGCAAGAGATTTGTCTTGCTTCTATCTTTATTTTTCCACTGATTTTTTCTTCGGTTGCTAAGCTTAATCTTCACCGATTTAGCTTGCACTACACAAAGGATACATGCCTGTTCTACGAGTTACGACTGTTTAGGCGGTACTGGTATAGGATAAAGGGCATATATCCTACCCCCTTAGGGTTACATTCTCCTAGTTAGGTTTCATATATACCACCGCCTTAAGTTATATGCCCATAGCCTAATTAGTCTTTTTATTTTACCTTAATTAGGACATGGTATCCACTACTATAAATACCCCTCCATACATTGTATTGTATAATATAGAGATTCACCACAGAATTCGCCTATTCTCAAGGAATAATATTACTTTATTTTTCTTGCTCATTATTTCTCTCTTTTACTTATTTACTTTTCCATCGTATTTACTGTATTTCTTGTGATCTCATTCTAAATTAATAGTTTAACCTAGGTGACCGATTTTAGGCATAAAAGAAATGCTCCCAGGTAAGTTCTAAATTGTTACGGGGTCAACCCAGTTCGACCCGTCATGCTTTTATACGTAAAACACACCATCCCTTGTTCCCCTGTTCGAACGTAAGAAACAAAAACTAAGGCAAGAATCTGCTATAACCAATTTTTTCTTTACAGGAATTCATATAATACATCTTTTTTAGTCATTCAAGTGTCCGGATAAGTCTATGCTTTCTCGCTCACCTTCTTACTGCTACTTCACCATGATAGTCCTGTTTCCCCTTCCCTTGGCTTTGAGTTATATCTTTTGTGCTTGAACCTTCGTCGGGTTGTGAGCATTAAATGTTGATCTATTGTTGGGTTATGTTTGTGTCTGCTTAAAATGATCTCCCCAAAAAAATTGGGAGGGTTCTTTCCATCCAAACTGCTGTGAAACTAGAGCTTCAAAGCTAGGTACACAACCTGTTTGATAAAATGCCTAAGTGTCTAAAAGTTTCAATTGTGTGAAGTCTTGAGCAGCAACCAGATTAGTAGGCATTATAGGAGTTATGTGATGCTCCATGGAATTAAAACTGATGGCTATTGAACATGAGTTCAAGTGTGCCATAATCATTGTCGTGCACGATATGTGCCAAGTCCTGATCTCCCCGCTACTCCACTGCTTTCTTGTGTTAGTATTAGATTAGTTAGTTAGTTTTACTTCCCTTATAGCATAACTAGGAGTAAGTGTGAGGTCGTTACAATGCCCCGTTGATTCTTCTGTGTGTAGCTACATTTTTTGTAGGTTTAGGAAGTGTCGAGCTCAAGTGTGGGGTGCCCGCACTCCCAATTCCTGATCATGACGACTTGTTGGGGGAAGTCTGAGTATCCCTTGCTCTATGGACAAACGGTTGGTTTGTGATGAAGATGACGCCACCGCTAGAGCCAAAGGCTAGGGTTTTTGGCCTTCAGGGAAGTTTCTAAACTATTGCAATTTATTTTTATCGCATTGAGGATATTGTTCTATTTAAGTGTGGGTTGAGGGAATACCCGAAATTTTGAGGTTGTGGATGACTATACCGTTAGAAATTTCTTTTTAGCAATTTTTATTTTTGTCACTTAAGTTTATTTATATTTGGTTCTTGCTTTAATATAAAAAAATGAAAAAAAAAAAATAGAAAGCCAATGAAAAGTTCCAAGAATATTTTATTTTTAGCTTTAATTAGTGGTACATGTCATCCGCCCCGTGGTTTTTCTTATGGCCTCGATTCTTTTTCATGGGTAGACCATTGAACCGGTAGTTTTTATTTTTAGGAGTAGTGTAGTATTAGTTAGTAGACTACTTTAGAAAAAAATTATAGAATGCTAGGTGTCTTTTGTTTGTTTGATACCAGTGAATTTATACTTGAGCATATGCTATTTGTGAGTCCCTTTTGGTCTTAAAATTTTGATGCATGCCTAAAATTTTTTGGAATGAACCTTTTGAGACGCTTAAGTTCAATTACTTGACTCTTGTGTGAACCATTGTTCTTTATTGCTTGATTTTAAAGTTGCACCCTACATTACAACCCTTAAAGTCCTAGTTAATCTCGAATTGGAGTGAGTCTATATTAGTGAAGTCCTACATTATGGGCAAGTCTATAGTACATTGTGTGTGGCATGTGAACTTCTTTGTGAGAGTGAATGAATTCTTTCTATATTATGTCCCGAATCTATTCTTGATATTTATTGTTTGTGTGATTTTTGGGACGCTCTCTTGATTCATTATTTTGGGTGAGGCCACATGGTTTGCAAGCGATAGATGAATTTATTATACCTTTTGGTTGAGCGAATGAGTGTGATTTTGTGAAAACTTGGTACTATTGAGTTGGGTTTTGAAATTGAGATGTTTTGAGAGGGTTGTTCTATTGTTTTAAAATATCATGAATTGTTGGCATGTTTTGGGCCACATGATATGTATTTATGCTCTTTTCTGATGGTCGGAATCAATCATAACCATAGGTAGACCTGTTCTATCGAGTGCTGGGATTGAGTTGGGAACTTGGTCTTAGTGATTGCTCGAGGGCGAGCAAATCTAAGTGTGGGGTAGTGATGTTTGGCGATATTTCGCCTAGTTTACCTGAATATTTCCTCGCATTTTGGTACTTTATGCGCTCATTATATGCGATAATTATGATTCCTGCGCTCACTTACCGTGTTTGTGATTTTAGGAATGGTATTGATGAATTCGAGGCAAGAACAAACAAAGTGGAGCAAAATACTTTGGAATGGAAAAGTTGGACCAAACTGATGTGTTGGAAGCTATCTTGAAGGCAAAGCCTCCGAGAAAGCTCTAAAGATTGAAAGTTGTTTTGAGAGCCAAGCTTCAGAGATAGCCTTGATTTTGGAAGCTATACTGGAAGCGGAGCATCCAAGAAAGCCTTGAATCTGACAAGAATAAGTTTTCTCAACTAGTTTAGAATTTTATTTAACGTATCCTAGCACTTTATAAACAATATAAAAATCATATTCTTCGTTATTTAGAGGGAGAATGGAGATTTTGGAGCAATTATTGAGTTCCTAACACATTGAACTAAGGGTTTAATTCTTTTCCTTCATATATTACAATATTTCATCATTCTTTCATGAATTCTTGGTTTATTATCATGATTATGCGTAGCTAAATATATCGTTCTAGAGTTAGAAAAATTACCTGAAGGTTAATGTTTGAAAGTTGAATTCTACCTATTTACCGTTACAGATTGTTTATTCTTTCTTGTGCCTAATTGTTTGGTTATTAGGGCCCGATAATTGAACACTATCTACGGTAAAGTTGAACTCGATAGAAGGAACTTATGAGCGCACATAAGAAGAATTGGATTTGATTGTGAACATGGACATCAGGGAATCGATTTGCGGATAGGATAGACATATACTTATTCGCCTTGCTTAGCTAAATAAAAAGTTCTTTAACGCATGCATGTGATTTAATTCCATAGAAATATTGGCGTTAGAGTAGCTCGCGTAGAGTCGTGAAGAATCGACAGGTTTTTACAAATATATTTAACTAGTTAGTTAGCAATCTAGGAAAACAAGAAGTAGAATCAACTGGAAAATTTAACTGGATTGTTTGTCACTCTGACACTGGACCGTTTCTCTCTTATTGATAACAACTCACAAATTGCTCTCGACTACTTGACTTCATTAGTTGTTTTTAATTACTGTTTCCTTTAGTTAGTACAAAATCACAATCACTATTGAACAAGATCCTTGGATGGTTTTTAGGAAATTGTTTACTAGAATACAGCTGTTTACAATAGTCCTCGTTGGAACGATACTTGATTCACTACTTTATTATTTGCCGACCATGTATGCATTTGGGAGCAACAATGGGTGATGGACGACGGGAGACACCTGAAGTGAAGTGAGGCGTCAAAAGCAGGTGAAATATGAAATCACTAAATCCCTCGGAAGAAAAGATTTACCATGATCCTTCGCTCGTCAGCCGCTCATGTTCGCAAGAGCCACAAAAGTCATCATTCTAGCAGGATTCCTGGCTAACATCGCAGTAACCCATATGGACAAAGCTTCATGGGAGAATAGGCGATCCGTCACAGAATTCACTAAGATGAGTAAAAATCAGTACAAAACCAGGATAATATGAGTAAATAAGCTACAGTGCGAGAACTTATGTTTCCTATTGAAGACTTCAGGGAATGGATAGGATGAGACTATGTCAGGGGGTACGCACCACCACATATTGGTGGAACCAGCCATGGTTTTTGGAATCCTCATAGTTGGAGACTATACTCTTCTTTCTCGTCTCTTGAAGACCAGCATACCTGCTTGTTGAAGGCGGAGAGTATAAAAAGTATGAAGGTGCCAGAAAGAAAAGTTCACCCGAGCATGATTGGCCAGAAGATCCAATACAGACACTAAGTGCCAGACAGAGGGCCCGACTTGGCCTAAACAGATGTTGTAACGGCGTCACATTTCCTCAACAATTACGTGCACACGCTTGTTAAGATGCAGGGTGTGAGGGTATTTATAAACCATTGAGTAACCAGCGGGATGGGTAGAAATTCTTTCCTTATTAGTAGGGACAATGATATCTATGATGGAGGGCCATTTACACTCAAGCCTGATGCAAGTTATGTCGTCCTCTATAATGGCGAATGGGTAGAACTCAATCGAGAGGTTATCGTTCTCACCCTCCTGCCAGGTTGTTGGCCTTACTTTCTGCCATCGCCTTCGAAATTCAAGGCTTGTGGAAGGTAATCCTGGGCCTTGAAGTTCCTTGGGAGAAAGTTTGCATCTTGGGCCATTTTTCAGAAAAGAAATATTTTGAAAGATTGCATAACATGTTTCTCTTGAAAGGACGTTTTTCGAAGTGTTTTGAAGATGAATATGAAGCTCTATAATTACGGTGTACTTATACATGCCAAAAAAAGCCTAATAATTAGACGTGGGATCGTGATCAATCCAGGCTTACATGATGAATCCCAATAGTTATGGAATATGGAAGGGCGGTTGCAGTATCGGGAAGATGCAAATGAAAATCACAAGGCAGCACGTCATCGTACTTAAATACTAGTATTCAATACAAAGCATACGGAGAGACAAGGGACGAGTATCGGGTGTAGGCACATCTATACGTCTTCTATCACACCTCTTTCATTTCCTGACTGCTTACGTCAACACTCAGCAAGTGGGGGGACTGACTATGTGAGCAAAATTATGCCACCTATGATCACGGGAATACGAGTCCAGCTGGCGAGATTAGGCTTACCGGGCGCAGATGATACACGCCTGCTCCTCGAGCCACGGCCGCTCAGCCGGCACGGGCCATAGGATGCAAGATATACATCCCGCCGCCTTAGGATTTACAATCTCCTAGTTAGGGTTTCATATATACCACCGCCTTGAGTAATATGTCCACGACCTTATTAGTCTTTGTATTTTACCGTAATTAGGACTGGGTAAATCATAGCTATAAATACCCATCCTACATTGTATTGTACAATCAAGCGATTCACATTGAATCCGGCTATTCTCAAGGAATAAAGCTATTTACTTTCTTGTCTATACTTTTTCTCTCTGTTTTTACTTATTTTCCTTCATATATACTGCATTGCTTGTTACCCATCAATAAATTTAATTGTTTAACCCAGACAACCAATTTTAGGCATAAACAGGATATGCCAGAGAAATTGCAGCGTCGGGAAGACGCGAGAGGAACCCACCAATCAGAAGAATGCATGTAGGCGTTATTTGAGTACTATTAGATATGCGCTGCAGACAAAGCGTCGGGGGCGTGAACCGTGCCTGAGTGGGCATTATCATTTCCTTTCACACTTCTTTTCACTCCTAACTACTTATAGCAACACTCAACAAGTGAGGGGACTGACTGAGTGAGTAAAATATGCCACCTATAATTGCGTGGAGACGAGTCCACTTGGCAAAGACTTAACTTGTCTTACAATATAACTGGCATTAAGGATACATGTCTGCTCCATAGCTACGACTGGTCATCAAACACGGGCCCAAAGCCAAAGGGCACACACCTAGTTGCCTTGAGGGAATTGGTCTCCTAGTAAAGTTTTAATTTGTATAACCGCCTCCTTTAATAGGCCCTTGACAGATAAAGTTAGTATTTTATCATAACTAGGATTGAGTTAAAACTAAGCCTGTAAATACCACTCTCCTTCATTGTAATTAATCATCGAGATTCAACTACGAATCCTCTCTTTATTCAATAAATACAACTCCTATTTTTCTGTTGTAATTCCTCTATTCTTCATAATTATTTTATTATTTGTGCCCCTTATAAATTTATATGTTTAAAGTGTAAGTTATAGGTATAAATAATTCCAAATTCTATCACTAAACCAATAAGTCAAAAGGTATTATCACGTGTATTATGTGAATGGAATTGCAATTTATCAGTTTTGCTGAGTTGTTATTTTTGGGAGGATAGCTTTGATGGTTCAAAATGAGAATATTCCTAGACGGTTATGCAAATTGCAAAGAGGAAATCCACATGAGCGTTAACTTAGCAGTGCAAGGTATTCGGGTCAACTTTTTGTGTGGCATAAAGCAATTCGCCCACATCACCCTCTTGCATAAGCTATATAGTTAGAGTAATTAAGTAATTACAATTCGAAATAAAAATTATTGGCAATGGACATAAAATAAGTTGTCATTTACTGGTTAGACTGTCGTCATAATAACCCAAGTTGCTAATTCAATAAATGATGAATATAATGCCAAAACCAGTCAATTGTACTCAATAGAGTTTGGTAGGCAAGCTCTCCATTTCACCTTTATATAGACTTTTAAGTGTATATTTAATGCCAAATAATATTCGCTATTACTCTGTCCGGTCTACTTTAATTGATTTTTTAAGGTGTTTCTCACATTACATATTAAGAAAGTCGGTTAAGAACATTAATAAAAAGGATAATTGACTATATTATGTGTAGTTATATTTTAAACCCAACAAACATAGGATACTTGTGCACCGGGTTGCCCTTTTTAACTTTTATATTTCTTTATAAAAAAAATATAAAGAAGTATTAAGATCATTTGTTGAGTAAGGGTAACTTTGAATTCTTTTTAATAAATCGGCATAAGCATTTTTTATTAGTAAATAAATTTTAATATTTGAACTTCACATGAGATATTAATATGCTGCTTGTAAATACATTTTGAGTGAATTTTTTTTCTCTTCACAACTTTTATATTCTTATAATTGCACAATTTTTTTTATATATTTATGTTTAAATACTAAGCTCTGTACGTTCTTGGTCAACTTCAACTTCAACTTCAAATATTGTCGATGGCCTTTCTTTCTCCTATATATTTGTTACCTAAACATAAACCACAACATAAGTTTTGTTGAACTGTTTTTCACATGATTTGCATTTGATTAATGTTTTCTTGTCCTTCTAACATCCTAACTTATTATTGTTAGCATATTTATTTTTATTATTATTATTATTACAATCTTTTTCAATTTTTATGTGTGTGAAATTACAGAAATAGCCTGAAAAGCCTTATCTTGTTAGGAAAATATGATGACAGCAGAAAATTAGAGGAACAAAATAACGTGGCCAATTAATAGGAGAATCAAACAGCCAATTAGCACTTAACCGTAAATAATATTTCCACTTTTTCTATTAATCATCTTCTTCATCCTCCTCTTGGGATCTATCGATCGCCTGATCAACCTTTATTTGGTTAGTTTTCATTTTCATCTATGACCCTTTTGATTAAAAGTTTTAATTTTTAGCCTTAATTTCATTATCTTGCAATATGTATTAGTTATTTCTTGTTTTTTAGCATGCATAGGAAGAAACTTTTTGTGGGTATTTGTTAGAATTTCAATTTGACGATTCTTGATCACCATTTTAATTAACTTAAAGTTAGGGTTTTTATTTAATTTTTTTTATTTATGTAGGGGTATTCTTGCTGCAAGTTAATTTATCTGTGGGTTATAATTAAAGGAGATAATTTGGAAAGAAGTGGATATTTGGATGATAAAAAGGTGAGTTTTTTTAGATGTGCCATATGTTTTTCCATCTTTTATCCATGAATTGCATGTAGTTGTTTATTAGTTATATGTTACATTGACCTTAATAATGATAAAGATTATGTTTTTATGTGTGTGTCACGAGTACGCCTGTATAATTTGGTTTTCTTTTTCTGGGGTTTGGCAGTTGGAGTCTTCTGACTCAATAATTGTGTATATTCATCGGTTTTAAATATTCGTCTACTTTCCAGGTAGTGTTCTTTTGACTAGCAAACAAAGTACTAGTTTGATTGAGATGTGTAATTTGGCTTTCCCAATTCTCTAGTACCCAAACATGCAATGAGTTAAGCTCGAAAGTCCAGCATAAACGTTGGCTGTTTTTGATTAAAGTAAAGATTCGAGCTTTTCGTTTTGTTTATTTGCTAGAATGTATAGGAAAGTACCCAGGTGGCCAGGTGGGTCTTAAGAGTTTGCGGTGTAATCTGGTTCCTCAGCCATTCCATGTCTCAAAGGTTCTATGAGTTTCTAAAATGACGGTTAAGAAGCCAGAGTATTTCTGACGATATGTCCTACTTGTGAATAGTTGATAGGTGTTTCCTGAAGAGAGAAACACACCTATATAGGTAAAAAAATAACTTCTCGTCTTGTTTAAGAGAAATATGCACTCTAATCTCGGTGAAGATGCCCTACATTACTTGCTGCTTTGCACCAGAAAAGAGCAGCTAGTTCTTTCATGCTCTCTACTCCATCTCTTTATATCTCCTCTATTTTTTCTGTGCGACTTTCTATAAACATTGTTGTTGTGTAGCTCCAAAAGATAAGCAAAGCCGAACTTGCAAAGTTAGATAGCTTGACTTCAGGATTTGTGATCATAACTTAAACCAGCCTGTGGTATTGGTTGCAATTGCAAAAAAGATTCATTTGAGGTTCCCGTAAGTGGCATCAGTTGGAGGTTACTCATTTTTAACCACGATTCTTCTGCCAATATCACATATTAAGTGTTTTTTTCTTTTTTCTTTTTGAGCTTTTAAAAATGGAAATAAGTGTCTCTGCATGATGGGTCTGCTCTTTTTGGTGGCTACCTGTTTCCTACTCTTTGGAATTGATTTTTATTGCTTGTCAGTTAATTAATTGTGATTATACCAAGTTCTCACCTTCATCTCTATGACACTCAGTTTTTTTCATGGTTTTTTGTTAAAACTATTTGCTATTACGAGCTTATGTCAAAGCAGAGTCTCTTTATCATTTATGGTAGCTGTTATTAAGGATGCATGGATGGTTGTAGATAATGAGACTTTTTATGGTTTCTTATTGGTTACGGGAAATTTACTTAGTACAGCAGGAAGCTACAAGGAAGGGCCTTAGCATTTTTTTGATAACCGAGAAATCCCTGAGTGCTACTGGTGCACGGTTTGAAACTCGATGAATAATGTGCGCGCCCTCTATCCTTCTTCATTTCCAGACATTTGTCAGCGCAAAAATTCAGACCCATGAGGTACACCTAACCCACACATCACGGTCGGGCTCTTACCCCTTGACCAAAGCCATGCGGTGTAGGAGGCTTCAGTATTTAAACATGTATTTGGATGCATAATGTAGAAATGGTTCTAGGGGAAAGAGATCTGGCCATTAGATGCTGAAATTAGGATGGCTTTCTGCTGTATGATTAGGCAGAAGACACTGATGTAAATTTATGTTCCTTTTTCTTTGTCTTTTTTTTTGGATGATACAGAATGTGGTCTGAACAAAGAATGTCTCTAATATTTAGCTATTTCCCTTCTTTTAGTAAGGTTATACACATCTTTACCAGTTATAGTAAATCGAAGTTGTCTGTCAGTCACTTTTTGATGTTAGTAGTTTTTTCCATGGATGCATCTTGCCTCTAAATCTCATCTTTGTTTAAGTTTGAAAATAATTACTAGCACCTAGGAGTTGGTTGGAGAGTTATTGGGGTTTTCTAATGTCACTTTTTGTTGTTTGGAGGTAAAGCTATGGCATGTAATGGGCAATCTGTTTTGATTTCACGAACAGGCAGGTTATATGGATCACTTAAGTGGCGATCTAATTATATCAATGATTTGAGTCCTGTTCACAGTTATGATTAGTGAGGAGATTTGAATGATTTAGAATTGTGTAGTGAGTTCTATTTTATTTTTGTTAATAGGTTATGAGTGATTGAGTTCTATTATTTCAGAAATGTAAGAGTTTATGAATGTAAGTATGTACTCTAATTTTTGTAGAAAGATGTGATAGTGGAACCCTTGGTATGTTAGCTGCAGGTTTGTGACTCTTGTTAGAATAGCAAATATTTGGCCTCTAATGCTTTTCTATTTGCAACAGAAAAGATACCGTTGTTCCAAACTTCTAATGAAACAAAACCATACCGCTGCCAAACTCTTATGGTTTTCCTCTCCACTCTTTTTCAGTTTGTTTAGTCGTACCTTTATTTGCTACTTTAAGACATCATCAGATTTATGATGTACATCGGTATCCTCCATCAGCGAAACCCGCGCCCTCTTTCACCTTTGAAATGCCGAATTATAAACATAACCTTCTTTTCTACCAAATTGATAGCTCCACCTTAACCCCTTACTGTACCTTCAATGTTCCTGCTGAATCATTGTTTTCTACTCTGCCTGAATATCTTCTACCATAATGTGGTTTCTAAACTCTCTTCCTGTACTGATGTTCTACTTGATTTGTGGGACAAGTGAAGTTAGGATTACAGATCACCTTCATCTTTTTGCTTCTGCTACATGAAGTGATCTCTTTATCCCAACCAGTTTGCTCAATCTGAAGATGAATGATGGGACCAATATCTTTTTATGACATGTGATTTCTCTATGGTCTGGTTGCGCAACAAATTTAACTACTATAGGAGAAATTCTCATCAATGCTGTGGTTTTATTTTGGTTACTATTATATTAATGGGATGATATGTGTTACCGAAGCTCAATTTTTTGAATTGTAGATTTAAATTCTAAACCTCTTAATGAGAACTGCTTAAGTTTTAGGTTATATATTGAACTTTGGTCATTGAGATGAACTTAAAGATATTAAAATGAGTGTTCCCTGGTGTAATCTTTCCGTTTTCTAATGAAATGAGTATCAGTGGCCATCTATCAAGTTTATGCAATGCCCCAACCAATGATATTTTTAGGATGCAGTATGTATGACAGCTTGCTCTCCTCCAAGCAGGCATTACCCACAAAATTGTAACCACCAAGATTGGAAGGAATATGTCATACAGTAATCATATGATCGATCTGGAAGCAGATCAGCAAGGTCAAGAGTTTTTCCATCCTGAGCCTTGCATGTTTTATGGGAGCTTAGGGACTTTACCACAGCCTAATGTCCATGCAGTAGTACCAGCTCCTGCAAATGCTGGTAATATCTATTTGCGCCATGTATCAGACCATCAAGAGGGTACTTTAACATATGGATTGCCACAGTACAATGGGGTTCAGCATCAGCATCCTGCTAACAGTATTGACCTAGCCATTTCTGCACCATCAAATCACTACAATCCTTACATGGCTGCTCCATCTGCTTCTAGAGATTTCCCCATGCCAGTGAATCATGGGCAACATGACCGGCTTCAATCCAGCTCTCACAATATTCTTGGGGTAAATTCAGATAACTATGGGAGGAGTAATCATTACATGGATGATGTCAGAGGCTTATTTAAGAGAAAGAATGCCGAAGGAATTCCCGGGAATCCTCAATATCATCATGCTTTAGCAGGCTCCAGTTCCTCTGTTGCCCCAGTGATTGCAAGGGCACATGAATCTGATGCTTTGACGGATGCTGCATCATTTATACCACCTGATTATGCAGGCAATTCATCAGTCTTCAGTGAAGATGGAGCACCGAGAAATATGAGGAACAGATCTGGTCCTAGTGGTCCAGATACTGTCTCAGGACGTAACCATAATCATCTTCTTCAAGGTAACTATGCAGGTCAAGCCCATCAGTTGCCCGGTAATCCTTGGTTGGACCTGCAGTTCAACAGCAATGGTAGTGAGACTCAAACTTGGGCCTGGAATCAGGCGGCTCCTTTACCCTATGTACCTGGTAACTGTTTGCTCCTTTATTCATTTGAGATTTAGCAATGTATTTTATGTAGGTTTATTGTTGCTAATCTTCTCCTTGTTTATTGTTGCTAATCTTCTCCTTGTTTAATATTATATTGAAGCCCTTGAGTAAAGTTTTGTTTTTTTATGTGCTACTGGCACACCACCTAGCTGAACAATGAAATCTTTCAGCTTTTCTTTTGCCCTCTTATTTTAAGTTGAAGAATCCACAGGAATCATATTTTCTTTTCCTTTTGCCTTCCCTACCACTTTATTAATTTTATCTCGTATTGATTCAAAGTGCAAAAACTTGACTTTGACAGCTGATTCCATATGTGCCACTTATTATCTTTCTCCTCCAGTAATGTCCTCCCCCTTCCCCTCCTCTTCAGATCTTCAAGTGAAAATCGTGTCACTTTGACTTCAGTAACAGATTGCATGTTTTTGCTTCTCTACTGTGTAGGTGGCATTGGAGGCTGTGCAGACGCTGGAACCTTGGGTGTGCGAGGTTATCAAATAACATCCAGCAATGGAGCTTTCACTAGTTTTCCGCATCCACCCATTCCTCAAGGGCACCCAAACCTTCATCATCTGCCACCTAATATTCAAGGAATGAGAGGCCACAGTGTCACCTTCCCTCCACAAATGACAGCATCCTCGCGTAGACACCTACCAAATAGTTCGTCCAACATCACTCCTAATCTTCTGCAAGGCAGTGCGGAGGCAGGACCCAGATATATCCCCTCCCTACCGACTGGCTTTGGCTTTTACAGACCTCACCGAAGGGATATTGTGCTTGAAAGAAATGCTAGACATCGGAATCTTCCTAACATGAGAGTTCTGCCAGAAGATGTAAACTTTATTTCTGTTTGACCACGTCTGGTCACTTCTTTCGCCATTATCGTTGTCTAATCTGATGCACGTGAATTCATGGGATTGAATGCTAATGAAGATTATCTTTCCTTGGTTGTTGTATTAGGGAGTGGCGATGGTGGATGTTCCAGGATACTATGAAGTTAACGATCCCATTGATCAGCACAGAGATATGCGTTTGGACATAGATCACATGTC
>JBBBVM010000473.1:0-53243 GCA_037355625.1 Petunia x hybrida
CTGATATTTCCGCAGTGCTAAGCTCGAGTGCAAGTGCCTACAAAATGTCCAATGACGAGTGGCGCGATGTGCACGATAATTTGGAGGGCCGCAAATACTTAATGATAGACTATTTAGCAAAGGATGTGGGGATGGATATGGCAGCCCTTGATCGCCAGCTTCCATTGTTGGAGTCATTCAAACAGCTATTGGGCATGACGCAGACCGTAGAGGTGCCACCTGGGAGGATGAGAATACGACTTCTGACGTAGTTGAGGTGGATAATGGTAGTGACGAGGGAGAGTGGACTGAAGAGGAAGATGGTGAAGAAGAGGAAGAGGATGAGGATGCGCGCACTCCACCCCACCGCCCTGGGGGTTCTGTGAGAAGCAAGGCGGTGGTGCCTCCAGTTAGTGAGCGCGATGCTGACACTCCTGCACATGCAGAGCGGGAGGACTCTGATGATGCAGATGATGAGACCTAGGCCGGTGGGCCTTCAGGGAAGATCTTTTCACTCTTGCACTCTATTTTTGTTCGCACTGAGGACAGTGCTTGATTTTAAGTGTGTTCCCAAGTTTTGAGGTTATGGATGATTGTACCCTTTAGGAATTTAATTTTCGCAATTTTATTTTTGTCACTTGATGTTATTTGTATTTGTTTCTTGCTTTAATATATATAAAAAAAATAAAAAATTAGAAAACTAATGAAAAAGTTGAAAAAGATTTTATTTTTAGTTTTAGTTAGTGGTACAGTCATCCGCCCCGTGGTTTTCTTATGGCCTCGGTTCTTTTCCACGGATAGACCTTTGAACCAGGTATTTTTATTTTTAGGAGTAGTTTAGTAGTAGTAGTAGTAGTAGTTAGTAGAGTATTTTAGAAAAATTGATAGAATGCTAGGTGCCTTTGGTTTGTTTGATACCGGTGAATTTGGACTCGAGCATTTACTTTTTGTGGATCCCTTTTGGTTTTAAAATTGTGATGCATGACTAGAAAAATTTGAATGACCTTCTTGAGACGCTTAGGTTCAACTACTTGACTCTTTTGTGAACTATTGTGCCCTAGTGCTCAAATTTCCAAAAGTGCGCCTTGTTTGCTTGAACCGAGAGCAGAATGAAACCGTCTTTAGTGAACTGTGTGCCATGTGTGATGTGAGGTATCTTTTCTTATGTTCTGTGCTGCATATTGATGTCTAGAACTTGCCTCGTGTGTGTTCAAAGCGAAATCCTAAGTTTGCTCTAGTCGGGAGATGATACATGCGTTTCTTTGATAAGCCCTTCTAGCCTTGATTAGCCTACCCTTTAATATTATCCTTCTTAAGCCCTTTTGAGCCTATTGACCTTTTTGTTGGCACCCACATTTCAAGTCTTACCCTTTTTGTTCTTAATTATCTTCTTTTTGAATCCTTACTCCTTATAGAACTTTAACTGAAAAATATCTGATTGATTGTGGAGTTGTGGTTGGATGATTGGGTGGCTTTTGATTGGAACCGATGAAAGAAAATAATATGGTGCATTTTGAAAAGAGAGAATCATTGGCAAGGTTGAGAAAAATATTCAAAAGACAAAATGAAATGAAAAAGAGAAAACAAAGAAAACAAAAGAAAGAAAAGAGTCTCAATCCTTGCTAGTGTTGTGAAAAAGTAAAGTTGCAAATTGCTTAAATTGAGAGAGAATTTCTTGTATATGTTTGGGTGGTTGTTTGGTTGGTTTTGAAAAGAATGGTGAAGAAAAAAAATTGAAAGTGATGTATTAAAGTGCTTAGGGAGGTAGTCAATATTTATCCATATTTATCCTACCTCTCCTTTAGCCTTTATTACAACCCGTAAAGTCCTAGTTAATCCCGATTGGAGCGAGCTTAAATTAGTGGAGTCCTATACTATGGGCAAGCCTATGGTACGTTGTGTGTGGCACATGAACTTCCTTTTGAGAGCGAGTGAATTCTTCCTATATTATGTCCCTCATTTATTCTTGAAATATATTCTTGGTGTGATATTTGGGACGCTCTCTTGGTTACTTTTGGTGAGGGCACATGGTTTGCACGAGATAGGTGAAGTTTTGACTTCTTGGTTGAGTGAATGAGTGTGATTTTGTGAAAGCTTGGTTTCATTGAGTCGGTTTTTGAGATTGAGATGTCTTGAGTTGGTTGTTCTAGTATTTTGTAATGTGATGAATTTTTGGCATGTTGAGGGTCACATGGTATGTATATGCACTTGTCTAATGGTTGGTATCAACCATAATCATAGGTAGACCTGTTCTATTGAGTGTTAGGATCAAGTTGGGAAATTGGTTTTTGATGATTGCTCGAGGGCAAGCAAAGGTCTAAGTGTGGGGGGGTGATGTTTGGCAATATTTGCCTATTTTACCTTAATATCTTCTCACATTTTAGTACTTTATGCACTCATTATATGTGATAATTGTTTTTCTTGTGCTCATTTATCGTATTTGTGATTTTAGGAATGGTGCGGATGAATTCGAGACAAGAACAATCAAATTGGAGTTAATGGACACATTGGAAGCTATGGTGGAAGCAAGGCTTCCAAGAAAGCCCTGAAGAGTTGGAAGCTATACTGGGAGCAAGCGTTCAGAGATAGCTTTGGAGTTGGAAGCTATAGTGGAAGCGTGGCTTCCACGAAAGCTTTGAGGCTGACGAAATACAAGTTTTTCCAACTAGATTAGGCTTTGGTTTAGCTTATTCTACCACTTCTTAAACACTATAAAACCACATTAATTTCGTTTTGAGTAGGAGGTCGAATTCTAGAGCAAGTTTTGGAGTTCTTAACACTTTGAACAAAGGGTTTAATTCCTTTTCATCATCTATTACAATCTTTTATATTTCTTCCATGAATTCTTGTGTTGTTATTATGAATATATGTAGCTAAACATATCATTCTAGGGTTAGAGCAAATACATGAAGGTTGATATTTGAAAGTTGATTTATTCTTATTAATTTACCATTACGGATTGTTTATTCTTTCTTGAGTCTAATTGTTTGGTTATCAGGGCCCGGTAATTGAACATTATCTACGCTTTACAAGTTGAACTCGACAGAGGGAACTCGTAAATGCAAATAAGAAAGAATAGGGCTTGATTGTGAGCCTAGGCATCA
The DNA here is from genome assembly GCA_037355625.1 of Petunia x hybrida. NCBI lineage: Eukaryota > Viridiplantae > Streptophyta > Magnoliopsida > Solanales > Solanaceae > Petunia > Petunia x hybrida. The sequence continues at coordinate 3,084 of JBBBVM010000473.1, forward strand.
GGGAATCGATTTGCAGATAGGATAGACATATACCTATTCACCTAGCTTAGCTAAATATAGAGTTCTTTAATGCATGCCTGTGATTTAATTCCATAGACATATAGGCGTTAGAGTAGATTGCATAGACTCGTGAAGAATCGACAGGTTTTCATGAATATAATTAACCTGTTAGTTAGCAATCTAGGAAATCAAGAAGTAGAATCAATTGGAAAACTCAACTGGATTGTTCGTAGCTCTGACCCTGGATCTTCTATTGATAACAACCTATAACTTTCTCTCTAGTACTTGACTTCAATTACTTGTTTTTAATTATTTCCTATAGTTAGTGACAATCTCAACCATCATTGAAAAAGATCCCTGAATAGTTTTTACGAAATTGTTTGCTAGGATTCAGTCTGAACAATAGTCCTGTGGGAACGATACTCGATTTATCACTATATTACTTTTCGACCATGTATACTTGCCTGTGCGTTTGGGAGCAACAAGTTTTTTAGTGTCTTCATGGAGTGTCGTGTGGTTTGCAAACACCAACATCTCGGGTATAAGTAAATCCAGAATTCCAATTTGATGTACCAAGCTTTTAGATTTTTACTATTACACGATTATATTTTGTAAATTGTTTTAAAAAGGTTATATGATTTTCACATTTATATTTATATTCTAAGTCCATATTGTTGAGTTTAAATAAACCAATTATACTCTCCTTTTGTGACAGAAATGTTGGTTCAGATAAACCCGAACAAAGGAAAAGAAACAAGGAAAAATGAAGTTTACTAATGAGTTACCCTTTGACTCAATATTTCTTTCAGAATCAATTTTGCAAATTGCAAGCGTGATACAGTCAGTACCACGACATTGCAAAACCTTATCATTCACTAGAGTTTCGCGAGTACTTTCATGTTTCAAGCTCCAAACACTTAGTGCCCATTTGGATGAGTTTATTTTAAGTAACTTATAAGTCAAAAGTGGCTTATTGAGAAGTTACGATTTCATAACTTCTCACTTTTAGCTTCTTTTAATCCAAAAATTTTCACGGCGTGCCCTTGTTAAGACTTGGTCTTAATAATTTGCCCTCAGTTTCAAATGTTTTAACTAAGTGCCCTCCACGTCATCCATCCGTCATTTTGCCCCTGACTAAACCTAATTCACACTGAACGCGTTTCTTTCTCTTTTTCCCCATTCATGGCCTCCTTCTTTCTTCTTTGTGTGCTGGAGATTTAGGGTTTGTTCTTCTCTCTTTTTCGTATGTTTGTTCTATTATTTTTTTAATTTTTATTTCGTGTAATCATTTATCTGCATTTATTTTTTTCTGTGATATTTTTATACTTATTATTTACATATTTATCTGTTAGTTTTTTCCATTTCGATCTATGATCGTTGAAATAAGTTTGAGGTTCATGTGAATTTTTTTTTTTCTTGTTTTTGCTTGATTCCTGTGATTTGAAGGTTTTTATTGCCTATGACTATTAGATATTCCGGTTTCTCATTGTATAGAGCTTAAAGTCTTGGCCATGGCCAAGAGTTAGATAGACTTTCTCTGCAAGTTGCTTATTGCAGTAGAGTCTAAAGTCTTGGCTATTGCCAATACTTACAGAGATATTCCGTGTAAGTTGTCGCTTCCACCAGAACTTAGAGTCTTGGTTATTGCCAAGAGCTGTAGAGGCTTTGTCTGCAACTTGTTCACTGCAGTATAGGTAGAAGTTTTGGCAATTGCCAATACTTTTAGAGATTTTCGGTGTAAGGTCCCCCTTGCAGCAGAACTTAAAGTCTTGGCTATTGCCAGGAGTTGCAGAGACTTTCTCTGCAAGTTTTCAACTGCAGTATAGGTAAAAATATTGGCAATTTCCAATACTTGTAGAGACTATTTGTACAAGTTGCCCTTTCTACTAGAGTTTAAAGTGTTGGCTATTGGCAATAGTTGTAGAGACTTTTTCTGTAGTTTTCTCTTTTCATCAGTCATGCATTCAGTAATTGTTGCTCTGTTTTTCATTTGTCTTTGTTTTTGGCCTGTTGGCTTTGAGTTATTGTGATTGCACAAGAAATTTAAAAAAGCGTTTGGATGATAATTTCTCTACTTTGGTGACACGTGTGATGGTAATATATGCTTCCTATTTTATTCATAATATCAATTTTTGATTGTGTCATTTGAATATTAATTGTTGAGTTCAGTTTATTCTTGTTTAGTGTCTAGATTTCAAGGTCGACTTAGTCTTGGAGCATGTTGCTATGTTTACCAAAAGTTTTGAAGGTGGTGTATATAAAAAGGATACTGGGTGCGTTACAATGAATAAAAGTAATGTGGGGGTTGCAAAATTGGAGCACCAGGCATTGGTGTTGGTATACAAGGCTATCAAGGAGAAGGTGGTGAAGTTGTTGTAGAAACTGATTCTCAGATTCTTGATAAACTCCAAAGTGGAGAGACTAATATCTTTTCCCAACCAGCAGATGTTGAAGTATCGAGCGACAATTAAGTATGTTTGTATATGGTATTTTTATTATTGTTTCATTAGTTTATTATTATGTGTTGTCATTTTTGCTTTTTAAAATTTTGCATGTAATGGATATTGAATTTTCTGATCATGATCATGTATATTTAAATGCGGTGGATAATTTTATAACTTAGCCAACATCTTCTAATGAACGTTACAGGAAGAGGCAAAAATGTGATGTATGCAATAAATTTCAAAATTTCCGTTTGTTACCTCCGTTGCAAGATGATCCGTATAGTAGTCCAAATGAGACTTTTAGTACTACAAAAGAGTTAGAGAAAGCCACTGAGTAGTTTTTAATTACGTGTGTTTCGTATTTACTATGTTTGTTGTGTTTATGTAAACAAGTACACTTGGATGTTTGATATTTTTGTTATTTTAAAGACTGGAGTTGTTTTGAAATGGATGAGGTAGAAGTGTTGGCAATTGCAGGACTTCAAGACATTTTAGTTGTTGTGAGGTGAAGGGATTAGATAGAAAGTCTTGCCAATGGACAAGACTTGAATTCTAGTTAATAAATTCCAAGTCTAATATTATATAATTGATTTAAAATTGATAAATAATTCGTGGAGGATTGTACTGGGAATGTTTTTGCCAAGACTTGGTGGCACTATAGTTGTCAATACTATTGTCTATGGCAAGACTTCAAGGCAAGCTAATTATTTCTAATATTTAAGTCGATAAATAAGTTTTGGTAGCAAATATCTTACCCTTTGCCAAGACTGCGTCAAATTAAATTGGATTGGTTAATCTGTATGAGTGTAAAGTCTTGGCTATTGCCAAAAGTTCAGTTTATGGATAATATTAACTTTCTAATCATGTTTGATTTTTAAAAATATTTATAATCAACAATTGTCCTTCCGTTTGATGCAACACCATGTTATGGTCAGCTTCATTCACAAAGAATTCACATGTACTTGTGATGGTGGTAGTTTTGTTACTTGACAGGTAATTTCTTTTTCTTTTAATAATTTCTACTATGAAGCGTGATTTTCTGAAATTGTCATCATTCTTCAGCAGATATATGCAAGTGATAACTTCTTGATCATTTGTTACCATCATGCCTTTGCACGTTTCCAGATTGGTGTCAAACCTTATCTTTTCTTCACTTTCATCAGAGTTGATGCTTAGAGCATTACAACTTTCTTTTTCAAATGTCTGGTAGGTTATACCGTCTTTGACAAGTATCAACTTTATGTCATGGTTGATATATCTGATGTTTGCATCCCATTTCCCATTATAAGCAATGTAAATACAATTCATTGCCATAGTTCTAATCCTATACATAATGAATACGAATGATATGCTTAGATTTTCATACACAGAACGCTTATTTAGAAGCAGGATCATGGTATATTGGAAGGGAATGCTGGATAAAAGTATTGCCCTTTTCTGTTGGACTTGAGGTAAAAGTATTGTGCATGGCCAAGGCTTGCAGAGACTTTATCTACAAGTTGGTCATTGCAACAGGGCTTAAAGTCTTGGCAATAGCCAAGAAGTCTTTCCAATGTGCCAATTGCACCAGAGCTGCAACTCTTGGCAATAGCCAAGACTTGCAGAGACTTTTCTGCAAGTTCCCAATTGCAACAAGGCTTAAAGTCTTGGCAATAGGCAAAAATTCTTGATGTTTGGCTATTTTACCTATATTTAAATGGTGTTTTTATCATGTTCTAAGTAATTTTAAGAGTTTTTATGCAAAACCATCAAGATTTGATACTAATTGAGTTCTTTGGTGTTGTAGGAATTGAACATGGCAAATCAAGAAAAGAAGTGAAAGTTTTGGGAATTAAAAGTGATGATATTTAAGATTTTAACTGATCTGTGTGCCAGGCGAGTAACACGGGAATAAATAGAGTATTTGCTTAAAAGTGAAGAAAAAATTCCAGCTCAATTAGGCCGAATACGCGAGAACCACGCAAGCTGAATTGTCTGTAGAAATTGAGTCCGTGTGGTACGCGGGCGCCACGTGAAGAAGAAATTCTGGGCGAAAACTTAAGGGCTTTTTGGACTATTTGCTTAGTTTCCTATAGTGTATAAAAGCTTCTCTTTCCTCCTTTATGAACTGGAGACTTGGAAAGAAGCAAAAAGAAGGCTAGAGCTTTGGAGACTTCAAGAACACAAGAGTTCTTTCTAAATTCTTCCTTACTTTTGTAGTTTATTATTCATGAATTACAATAACATAATTATCATGAATATGAGTGGCTAGTTCACCCATTATAGGGTTGATTGAACCACTCCAAAACTTATGTGCTATGGATATTTATTTTAATGAATGAAACTTATGAATTCTTCCTATCTAAGTGTTTATGTTTTGATTGCTATTGATTGGAAGGGCCCCCAATTGATTGTTCCCATCATTCTTGTGTGTCTAGGGATAGATTCATAGTTTAGGGCTAAACACTTAGCAATATTTCAACCTAAAACTAAGGTATTACTTAGGTTGTCAATAAGGTGATTTGTGACCATTGATCCTAATTGTGAACTAAACTTGTAGTCCTATGTATCTTCATTAATTAATTGAGAAATTGGTTAGTGAAAGTTACAATTATTATATGGGAGTGAATAGTCGTGAATTTGGAGCAAGTGTTCAATAGGAAGAGCTAAGTTGCATTTGTTAAAGCATTATTCTAATACATAAGTAGGAGTTGGGTAGATAAATCCTAGGCTTCTAAACCCTTGGTTAATTTATTTCTTAATACTTTGCTATTTACTTTTGTTACATTGAAACCATCATACAAATGCAAACCTTCAAAGTTAGTTAGTTAGATATTTAGTTTGATTAGCAATTAGATTTCTAGTGTTCTTTGTGAGATTCGACCTCGGGACTTTAAGTACCAGGCTATATTTGCTGCAACCGCTTCATCCTTTTTTATAGGGCGTAGTTGGGTTTATTAAATTTTTGGCGCCGTTATCGGGGAACATGGTGTTATTTAGTTACTAAAATATCTAGTTTATTTTTCTATTAACTTCACTATTGTCATTTTGATCTCGTTTCTTTGGTGCTTACAATTGAAAGTTCAGATCCCGAAGAATTCAGGATGGCTCAAGATTTTCTCTTAATACTTTTGCACGACCTATGGCTAGGAATCTAGCGTCTGCTATATTGCTCCCAACATTCGAGGCAGAAAATTTTTACATCACCCAAACAATGGTAGCTTTGCTTGCTAAAACTTGTTTATTTGTAGGTAGAACTACGGTTGATCCTCAAAAGCATTTGAAAAAGTGAAAAAGGATTTGTGAAACTCAAAAATAGGCTCGAGTGCCAGCAGAGGTTGTGAAATTGATGTTGTTCCCATTCTCGCTAATAGAAGATGTTAGTTATTGGTTGCACTTGTTGCCAGTTAATTTTATGGTGATAATGTTCATGAAGAAGTTCTTTCCACCCAATAAGACTATCAGGCTAGTTGATGAGATATTTATGTTCAAGCAGAACCCGCTAGAGACTTTGCCAGAAGCTTGTGAGAGATTTAAAGGTAATTTGACAAAGTGTCCTCATGGTATTCCTGACCAAATGCTGGGGCAATGGATCTACATGGGCATGGGGAGATCAAATTAAGGGTACTTTGGATGCAGCAGCTGGAGGAGCATTTTTTAGTTAAATATTTGCTGAAGCGAAGGCCCTGCTTGATGTGATGGCTCAAAACTCAGGGTGGCTTAGAAGAGATGCATCTACTGGCCTAGGTACAAGGGCTTTAGCTTTTGGTTTCTGGAATAAAAGAACAGATGTAAAAGTTGCAGACTACACGATAATGTGTCGAAACAACTAAACAAGAAGATGTTAAAATCTGTTAACCAAGTGGACTCACGGGCTCAGACTCAAGTCCTCGATCCTGGTAATTTTTCGATGTTGATTTGTTTGCTGATACTTAAGATATGAACTTCGTGAATTATGGGCAACGCCAGCAATACAATCAATAGGTTCAATTTAGACCAATGCAACAAGCAACTTTACCCCTATAGCAAGCAAATGATATAGCTGAGATTAAGACTATGGCGCAGGCTATGATGGGATTTAATAAGCAGCTTCAAGACCAAGTGACAGCACATGATACTGCAATAAAAGGAATAAAGATCAAGTTGGGACAACTGTCCCTAACTTTACATAATAGACCTCAAGGTGCTTCGATGGGCGACACTATGGAGAATCCTAAAGATCCAAATCCTTATCAATTGATGGCAGTAACTTTGAGGAATGGTAGAGACTTGGACAAGGAGCAAGAATTGGCTAATAAAGTACTACCCACTGTGCCAAATATTGAGCTTGTTGATGATTCTGTCAAACTGATTGACAATGATCATGCTGAGAAAGAGACTACTCAAAAACTTGTTCCTGGTACTGAGAATGTAATTGCCAAAGAACTTGATATAGAAGCCGAGAGGGTGGTTGAACAAGGTAAAGTGTCAAGGTAGCAGAACTCCAAGGCAAAAACACCACCACCTTCTTTTCCTCAAAGGTTGGCAAACAAACAAAAAGGTTTGAAGTTTAATAAGCTTTTTGATTTGTTGAAACAATTGAAGCTTACGATGCTTTTCATGGAGGTTATGCAAGAGGTACCAGGATATGCAAAGTTGTTAAAAGATCTCCTGTCGAAGAAGGTTGACTTTAATGAGGTAGAAATGGTTGAGTTGAATAAGGTATGTAGTGTTGTCATCACAAAGCATGTAGCTAAAAAGAAGCAAGATATTGGTAGTTTTACAGTCCTGTGCTCCATTGGTGATCTCACAATTGGTAAGGCCTTATGTGATTCTTGCAAGCATTAATTTGATGCTGCTAGATGTATACAACATGCTGGGTCTGACTGGTATGAGAGAGACTTCAATGCGAATCCAGCTAGCAGGTAGAAGGCAAAAGCACCCTATTGGAATAGTTGAGGATGTACTTGTGCATGTGGGTAATTTCATGTTTCCAGTAGATTTTGTGGTTCTTGACCGCCCTGTTGATAAAGATGTTCCAATTATCTTAGGCCGTCCATTCTTTGCTACTAGTAGAGCAATGATTGATATTGACAAGGGAAAGATGACCTTAAAGTTGTATGATAAAAAAATAGTTGTTGACATTGGTACACTGTTGAAGGGACATTATGATGATGCAAATTGTTTGTGTGTGCATACATGCGAGCCTGGATAAGCCATTAGTAGAGCTTGTATAATGTCGTGCAACGACTATAACTAAGGCGCTTCGCATGAGGCAACCCGTGATTGTAATTGTATACAAGTAAAACAAAAAATTAAAAAAACAAAAAAAAAAACCAAAAAAAAAATGTTATCTTTTGAAGAACATTACTTGGTGAGTTTCTTCAGTTGATTGCCTCTATGGTCACTCAACTTTGGGTAATAGGCCGCCATAGCCACTTATCTTTGTTTTGTCTTTCTATGGTCACTCAACTATGGGTAAGAGGCTACCATGGTCACTTATCTTTGTTTTGTCTTTATATGGTCACTCAACTTTACCCAGTTAACTCTCATGGTCATCCAACACAAAACTCTACAAATTTCCGTTAACTATATGCTGACATGACAGCTTTATTTTTTATGCAAATTACAGAAAATAAAAAAAAAAACTAAACCAACCCACTTTAGACCCCACCCAGCCTCAAACCGACCCAAGAATTGAATTTAGCAGAACTTTTTTACTGCAAAACAACTTGCTTTTCTTTTTCTGTTTCTTTTATCTTTTCCATATTTCATCCTACAAAATTATATGTAACAGTTATCGTACCATTACGAAGTGAAAGGAATAAAATAAAGCTTCAAACAAAAGGGAACATACATTATCCAAAGCAAAATGAAGACATCAAACCATTGTAAACTTATTTAAATTCTTCAACAGAAAACATAATCATTTTAACCATATAATTAACTTCTTTACAACATATCCTATCAAACTGTTGTCTATGACTACTTTTTTTCAAGAGAGCATAACTATTTTAGCTGGTTCATATAACATCAACTTGAAGCTATTATCATATCTGCTAAATTTATATCAATATCAACTATCAAAAATCTGTATATAAATAAAAGCAGTACTACTTAAAAAAACTGTGAAATATTTTTATAATTAATTAAAAATCTACACCACTTAAATAAAAATTCCTGCTTATAAAATGCATGAATGCAGCTAACTCGTCAAGGTCAGACGACCAAGTTTAATTCGGATTGGAGCTGGGTGGGGTCTAAAATGGGTTGGTCCTAAATGATTTTGGTTTTTTTCATTTTCTGTAATTTGTATTAAAAAAATTAGTTGTCACATCAGCATATACTTAACGGAAGTTTGTAGAGTTTTGTGTTGGATGACCATGAGAGTTAACTGGGTAAAGTTGAGTGATCATATAAAGACAAAACAAAGATAAGTGACCATGGTGGCCTCTTACCCAAAGTTGAACGACAATAGAAAGATAAAACAAAGATAAGTGACCATGGTGGCCTATTACCCAAAGTTGAGTGACCATAGAGGCAATCAACTCTGAGTTTCTTTGTTTTACAGGTTCTGACTGGTTTTAAGTTCAAGGGTGGGGTGCTTGCTACCCCATATGATTGGTTGAGGATGTCCTGCTTGGAGGAAGTCTGAGTACCCTGTTTCCTAAGGAAGCTCACAAGGATGTTCTTCGGGCTTAGAGCCCCAAGGAATTTCTCTATCACTCTTAGTTTTATTTTTAATACATTGAGGGCAGTGCATGATTTTAAGTGTGGGGTGGGAGTCTTCTTATTTGTATTAATAATCCCCTTTGGTTATTCTTTGTGCATCGGTTCTTTTCCAAATGAGGTAGTTTGAACTGGGTATAGGTAAATTTTTTTTTTAGGATAAAAGTGTAGTAACTGGATGGTCTTAGCTCCACTTTGACTAGTTTTATATAGATACTTAATTTGGGGTATGCGAACTTCATGTATTTATTCTGTTAGGATCTATTTTGCCTTGAGGAACGTTGAGTGCATTGTTTGAAGCCTATAATCATGATGTTGACTTTAGGTTTGCCTGAGATTTTGCTTGTGTTTGCTTTGTTTAAGAGCGCGAATTGAGCCGTTTTGAATAGGTTATGTGCCATGTGTGAGTAAGGATTTTGTTTTCTCCATGTTTAAAACTTGATGTCTAGAACTTGCCCGGTATGTGTGCAAAGCGAAATGAGAAGTTTGCTCAGTTAGAAAGTGATATAGGTATTCCTTTCATAGCCAATTTATTTGAAGCTTCAAAATTAGATTTTTACCAGTGAAACTTTGACCCTAGCTAACTAACCCGTTTGAGCCTGTAGCCTTTCTTTGATAGCTATTGGAATTCCTGTTTCTTGTGCTAAATACCTGGGACTTGTACTTGTGGTGTCATGAGCCTAAAAAGCTAGTTAATGAAGTGAAAAATTATAGTTGTTGGAGGAAGACAAAAGGTCCTTTAGGTGGAGGCTATGTGGAGGGATTTACTATTAAAGAAATGGAAAAAGAAAGTGAAAACTTGAAATATTGTGCAATAACTGAGATATAAAAAAATTGTTAGAAAGAAAGAAGAAAAAAATGAGTAATCCCCATCATTAGCTCCTACCTTTGCTTAATGAAAAGAGTTGGTAAAAGTTGACTCTGAGCTGGTAAAAAAAAAAGATTGGTTGGGAGGAAAAAGAATTGAATTAATTATGGTGTATTAAATTGCTTGGGGTACCTAAATATATACTACCCGTCCCATTGCCTACATAACAACCAAAAGAAATCCTAGTTGATCTTAGCCAAGTAGATGGACACTAGTCGAGTCCTACACTAAGGGCAAGCTTATGATACATCTTGTGTTCCATGTGAGTTCTTTTCTGAGAGTGAGTGCTTCATTTTTATGTGAACTTTCGTTCATGTTCATTCTCTTGTGTGAATTCCTTCATTAAACTTAAAATTAATTGTAAGGGCACATGATTTACGAGAAGTGAGCTCTTTTTTAATCTCTTGAATAGAGTGAGTACTTGCATAACTTATTGAGTGAGTCTGGAGTTGATGTGGGACTGGGAGGTTAATTTGGTGCACTTGATTTTTTTAAAATATTCTAGGCATGGATTTCGTGCGAATAAAGAATAATGAGTGCATATGCAACTTGTTAAGTGCCAATATAAACCTAAGTCATTGTGTGAGTTGTTTTGGTGTATCTTGAGTTCTAGGTATAAATTGCTCGAGGACGAGCAGAAGTCCAAGTGTGGGGTGGTGATGTTGGCTATTTTACCTATATTTGGATGGTGTTTTTACCATGTTCTAATAGTAATTTTAAGATTTTGTATGCAAAACTATCAAGATTTGATACTAATTGAGTTGTTTGGTGTCCTAGGAATTGAACATAGCGAATTGAGGAAAAAAAGTACAAGTTTTGGGATTTAAAAAGAAGATATTGAAGATTTCAAGTGATCTGTGTGCCACGCGAGAAATACGGGAATGAATAGAGTCTTTGCTTAGAAGTGAAGAAAAAATTCCAGCTCAGTTAGTCCGAATACGTGAGAACCACGCAAGCTGAATTGTCTGTAGAAATTGAGTCCGCATGGTATGCGGGCACCACGTGAAGCAAAAATTGTGGGCGAAAATTTAAGGGCTTTTTGGACTATTTGGTTAGTTTCCTACAGGGTATAAAAGCTTCTCTTGCCTCCTGGAGACTTGGAAAGAAGCAAAAAGAAGGCTAGACCTTTGGAGACTTCAAGAACACAAGAGGTCTTCCTAAATTCTTTCTTACTTTTTGTAATTTATTATTCATGAATTACATTAACATGATTATCATGAATATTAGTGACTAATTCACCCATTATATGGTTAATTGAACCACTCCAAAACTTATGTACTGTGAATATTTATTTTAATGAATGAAACTTGTGAATTCTTCCTATCTAAGTGTTTATTTTTTGATTGCTATTGATTGGAAGGGCCTCCAATTGATTGTTCCCATTATTCTTGTGTGTCTAAGGATAGATTCATAGGTTAGGGCTAAATACTTAGCAATATTTCAACCTAAAACTAAGGTATTACTTAGGTTGTCAATAAGGTGATTTGTGACCATTGACCCTGATTGTGAACTAAACTTATAGTCCTATGTATCTTCATTAATTAATTGAAAAATTGGTTAGTGAAAGTTACAATTATTACATGGGAGTGAATAGTCGTGAATTTGGAGCAAGTGTTCAATAGGAAGAACTAAGTTGCATTTGTTAAAGCATTATTCTAATACATAAGTAGGAGTTGGGTAGATAAATCCTAGGCTTCTAAACCCTTGATTAATTTATTTCTTAATACTTAGCTATTTACTTTTGTTACATTGAAACCATCATACAAATGCAAACCTTTGAAGTTAGTTGGTTAGATTTTTAGTTTGATTAGCAATTAGATTTCTAGTGTTCTCTGTGGGATTCGACCTCGGGACTTTAAGTATCGAGCTATATTTGTTGCGACCACTTAGTCCTTTGCAACAGGGTTAAAGTCTGCAGAGACTTTCTCTGCAAATTTCCCATTGCAACAGGGTTTAAACTCTTGGCAGTTGTTAAGAAGTATCTCCAAGGTACCCATTGCACCAGAGCTTCCCAAGAGTTGCAGAGACTCTCTCTACAAGTTTATCATTACAACAGGTCATAGAGTCTTGGCAATAGGCCAAGAGTTGCAGAGAAGTTTACCCTTGCAACAGGGCTTAAACTCTTGTCAATAACCAACAGTCTGTGCCGTGTGATAATTGCAACAGAGCTTGAAGTCTTGGCAACAGCCAAGACTTTTCGAGACTTTCTCTGCAAGTCCGCATGGCAAATGTGTTTGGAGTCTTGGCAATAGGCAAGATTTCAGAGAATTCATACACTTTCTGCAATTAATACAGATTAATTAATTTTTATGAAACTGTATATTATAATTACTGTAATCAATCTAATGTCATGTGTTTCTGTACAAGATGTTTTTTGGATTATTATGAATAAACTTCATAGCTCGTTTGGTTTATATGTAATTTAAAGCAAAATTAAGCATAATTTAAATGAAATTATAAAGAAACTAATGGAACTTTTAGTAAAAGTCAATAGCAATTTAAAGAAATCTTACCTTGAATTTTCGTTTGAACTGAAGAATCTGTAAAAGGTATGGGTTTTTAGGGTTTGTTGATTGCATGAATGGGGTAAAGGAAGGGGAGGGATATGGGCGAGTCTTTTTATTAGTTGTTAAGGGTATTTTCGTCCGAAAAATCTTTCATTAAAGTAATGGATGACATTTATGTTGAACTACTATTAGCAAGGGCATTTATGCAAACCGTTTGTTCCCGTAGCATATTTTTGCAATTCAGCCCTTTTAAATACATAAGGGCTTATAAGCCCAAACTTTTAAGTTGCCAAACATTTATTAATAGGCTTATAAGCTTATAAATCAGTGTAATTTTGAAAACTAGACAATTTTGGACATCCTAAGTGAGTTTTATCCATCGTTTCAAAATTAATTGAGAAATAGCCAAAAATCCGCGCGTACACTTATACTCCATTAGCATTGGCAAACACCCCTAACTAGTCACAATATTTTATACTGGGACTTTGAACTAACATGTTCAAAGTTGTGATTCATGTCCTGGAGCTTTATACATAAAGTCCCAGTATTTTATACTGGGATTAGTGTTTAAATGATCCCAGCATAAAATACTGGGACTTTGATCATGTTAGCTCAAAGTCCCAGTATAAAATACGGGGCTTGTCTGGAGCTAGCTAGTTTTCAAACAGCTTTGCGTCGCTAGCTAGTATTCAATTAGCACGGTGCAGACAAGCTACTGGACTAAATTTTTACTATAAATCATTTTTAAAACCACCCAAACGGGCTGTTAAAGATATCAAAGTAGTTATTGACTAGTCCCTACACCTTACCATAAGCTGTTTTGAATTGACATTTTTACGCTAGTTGTCAGTTTAAGCACCAAAATTATACAATATACCAATATTTTCAAAATTTTACAAAAAATACCAATATTTTTAAATTTATTATAAACCATACCAGAAACCTAACTTTTTCTCTTTTCCCTAAATTTTACCAAACCTTACAGCTCTTCACGTTTCTTTCAGTTTTTCTCTAGTCGTGTCTTCTCGTTCCATCGCGTCTCTTGGCGATTCTTCAAATGTAATCGTTTTTCCGTCCTCTTCTCTGCAATTACCATATGTTTTACCTACAATTTAGCATATTATTGTATACAAAATGTCAACAAGCAAAGGCACTCTTCCATCACCTCGTGAAATTCGATCAAAAGCACGGCATGATAGGAAATCCCTAACATTAAATCAAGAAGGACATCGGTCAGTACGGAAGAAGCTTTGTGAAGGTTCGGTACAAAAACCTGGTAAAAGGAAGTCTACGGCGTCGATTTCTGATGTTAAAGGGAAAACCGTTGTAGATGATGATTTTGTTGACGAAATCAGTGTTGACGTTGCATGCACAAAGAAGAAAATTGACCGGGGTGAAATTCTCGCTAACAATCAGTGTTCCAACCAGGTATTTACACATTTTTTTCATTTATATTTTTTTGTGCCCAAATATATGTATAAAATGTATGTTAAAAGTATTTTCAGTGTGTGTACTTGTATGAATTTGTATTTTGTTAGTTACATTATGTTTTAATGATTTTTATGAGGGAAAAATGTATGTCATTTGAATTTTTATGTGTATAGATATGTATTTTATGTGTATAGGAATGTATTTTCTGTGTATAGCATTTTTACGGATTTTTGGGGGAAACCTGTATCTATATTGTTTTATATGTATAGCCTTGTATTTATGTATATAACTTTGTATTTATGTGTTTAGATATACTTTTAAATGTGTATCGTAATTTTTTCACGCCTTTTTTGGGTAAAACCTATGTGTACATTGTACTTATGTGTATAGACATATATTTTATGTGTATAAAAATGTATTTCTGTGTATAGCATATTTTCCACGGATTTTTGGTGGAAACCTGTATCTACATTGTGTTTATATGTATGGCCTTGTATTTTATGTGTATAGCTGTTTATAGCATTTTTTCCATGGATTTTTGGGGGAAACCTGTATCTATATTGTTTAAATATGTATAGCACTGTATTTATGTGTTTACATATACTTTTAAATGTGTATCGCAATTTTTTCACGCCTTTTTTTAGGGAATACCTGTATGTACATTGTATTTATGAGTCTAGAGTTGTATTTCTGTGTTTAGAGCTGTTTTTTCACAACTGTTTTCACAATTTGTCTATTGTGTATATATTTGTATTACTGTGTATATGTTTGTTTTATGTATATAGAACTGTATATCCACATATTTATCCATATTTAGTTTACTTTTTGTAGTTCTGTCTAGTTTATTTTATATGTATACATGAAGATTTTTTAAGTTATTTTGTAGTAATGCACTTGAAATATTTGGGATGTGCTAGGTGACCGTGTGTTTTGTATAGCTGTATTTGTTTCAGTTATATCTTGTTATGTTACAGTTGACTTTTAGTTGTGATGTATATTTTTGTCTTTCTGTCTATGTTCAGCCTTGCACGTACTGTGTCTCCACCAATGAACCTTTTGTTACCAGTCATTGGATTGCCATCACCCAGTGTTATATTATTTATCTGTTAAAGCAGAAACTGAGTGACACCCAGCAGGATATGTTCAAGGAGACTTTTTTTGGGTATTTTTTGTGTCTACCGCTAGTAACATTCAAAATCACCTTATTCATCATCTTATATTGCGAGAGTTTGTGTTAGTGGACTCAAATATTTTCAGAATTATGATGAACGGAACACGGCTGCATTTTGGTACTAAAGAATTTGCAGCAATCACTGGGTTAAATTGTTTAGGCTATGATACTCTTGTTGCTGATCCTGCACCGAATAGGCTTATCTCATCGTACTTCTCAAATCAGTCTAAAGTGCCGAGGATTGAACTGTTGCACTGCATTTTTTAGAAGAGATGGATCTGTGATGAAGATGCAGTGAAGATTGTTGCGTTGTTCTTTATACACTTTTTTGTGTTGTCAACAGATAATGGGGCTAAGTCATACATACCAAAGGTGCACTTTGATTTGGTAGAATCTGGTGCATATCTTACGTATCCGTAGGGTAAAGCTTCATTTTCTGCATTGCTTGAAACCATTAGCAAAAAGTTACATCCAAAAGGGATATTTTATAGGATTGGTGGGCTGCCACTTGCTTTACAAGTTTGGTTTTACGAATGTTGTTCAAGAGTTGATGACAGTATTGCAGTTTGTACTGGTAATGGAATCCCTAGGATTTTGAATTGGAAAGTGATTGTACGACAACCATCTTTTCGCAAGTTGTATGAGGGAATTTTTTAGAGGAAAAGGAAGTCAGGTAAATTCACAGCACACCCCTTTTTGTATGTATCTTGTATGCACAAAAACTAGTTGTATACAGTTGTACTAATTTTCCTATTACTTTAGTGTATTTACTATTTTTTGTCTTTATATCCTTTTGTTTTACTGTTTTTGTAGGTTCTGTTTAACAATATTATTCCAATCGCTGATGAGGTGCGAACCTTCAACTTGGATGCACTAGCAGATTCTAGCATTGAACTTGAGCAGCCTGTTGTCCATACTAGTAGTGCTCAAGTCCCTCATGGTACATCTACGAGTAATCCCTCTGAAGCTACCAAGAACTCACAACATTTTGGTGCATCTTCAATCAACGCTGCTGCCAAGGGATCACAATATTTTGGTGCCTCTTCAAGTAATCCTGCCAAGGATTCGCACTAATTTTGTGTATCTTCAACCAATCCTTCCCTGTCTGTGCAGTTGTCTTTCACTGAACAATGAGTTTGAGCGATTGAACAATGAGTTTGTAACACATACGACACAGGTATTTTTGTATTTTCTATTTTTACCATAAGAGACTTTTCCAACACTTTTAATCAAACTAATATTTCTTGTTTGTTTGTAGCTTAACTGTAAGTTTACTGATCTTAAGAGCTTTATAATTGAAACATTTAAGAAACTGTTTGATCACCTAAAGGTAATGTTTCTGCATTTTTGTATTTTTAAACAAGATTGTTTTTGCTTATATAATAATGTTGTTGTTCCTTTTTAAAAGATTGGCGGAGGCGACCCTGTTGTAGATCCTGATAATAGAGCACGCACTGATTTCAGCTTTGGCAGCCCTTTTGACCCTGGACATTTGGTGCAACAGAAGGAGATGTTTGTGAACGATCATGTACGTGCACGCTTTTTATGAATCCATGTCTAAACTTGATGTCATTTGTGTTTAGGTGTGTAGACATGTATTTTTATCTGTATAGGAATGTCTTTTATGTGTCTAGGAATATTTTTTATGTGTATAGCAATTATTTCACAGATTTATTTGGAGGAAACCTGTATGTACATTGTTTTTATATGTATCGACTTGTATTTTATGTGTATAGCCTTATATTTATGTGTTTAGAGATAATTTAAATGTGTATAGCAAATTTTTCACGGCTTGTTTGGGGAGAACCTGTATGTACATTATTTTTGTATGCATATACTGCATACTTATATTTATGTGTATGGAGCTGCATTTATGTGTATGGACTTGCATTTTATGTGTTTAGAGATGTTTTAAAATTGTTTTACTGTGTATATATTTGTATTAGTATGTTTTATGTTTATAGAACTGTATATCCACATATTTAAATGTGCTCTATTTACCTTTTTTGCAACCAGGTACTTGGAAGTGCCGTTATCACAGATGAACAGTTACAACAAGTCGGCAGTTTCTTTGATGGAAGCCCTGTTATATTGGAAAATGACACAGTTGACACTATTGCCCATGTTTCTGTATGTGTCTTTATTTTAATTTTAATTCATTAGATGTTAAAACTTTTTAACTATTTAAACTTTTTTGGTTGTTGAAGGGTGTTGGGACAGTACTACCTGCTGTTGCAGATGCAGCCGAGCCTCTCCCTGATGAAGACGCTGCTTCTAAAATTTCAATACCATCTGCTATTTCAGATGTACCCGATGTTGTAGATGTCCGAACTGAAAAGCCTGCTTGTATACACAGTGAAGGCCGTCATGAGCTTTTTGCAGATCCTGCTTCTAAACTTTCATTGGAGCAGGGTGTTGGGACAGAAGCCGAGGCTATGGACGTTGCAACTGAACGGACTGACCAGTCTGCTCCAACACACAGCGAGGGCAGTCATGTGCCTGCTGAAGATCCTAGTTGCAAACTTCGTGAAGATAATGATTGTCCAAGCTTTTCTCTTGGTTTTCGTCAAGAGGATGAGGATCCAGCTCCTGCTACAAATAATAGTGGTGGTAGTGTCCATCCAGATGATCAGGTATATTTTATATATATTCATATGAAGTAAACTGTATGTCATTTTCATAGCAGGTAGCTAGTGCTGGATCAGTCCATGCTTCTAGTATGGATACAAAAGTTGGTGAAGCAAGCAAGTTGGGTACTCTTGATGATGATGATGATGCCTTTTTTAATGCTACGCACCTTGCGATAATTGATGATGTTGTGGCAAGTGTACTTAAGTCTAAAAGTGGGTCGGTTGAAAATCTTAAAAAGCAAGGTAAACCTGACATCTTTTGTTGTTGTTACATTTGTTATTGTTGTCACTCATTTTACTTTATAATCTTGTTTTGTTAATAGATGTTGCTTGTAATTCTGAAGAAATAGAGTATGAAGATGTTGGTTCAGAAGTTGAAAGCCACCGTGATGGTAATGATCTTGTTGCTGGTGAGTCTCAAATTGTTTTGGTTGAGCCTGATGAAGAAGAAGGTGATGTTACACCTGAGCAGTTAATTGCCCGACTAAGGCGTCCAGGAAGGTATGCAAATTCTCCTTGGGTTGTTACAACACCAAAAACACCAGGAGCAAAATATTTTGAAACAAAACATCCATTTACGAGTCAAATTGGTGTTGAGGTTGATGAAGACCTACAAAGTGCATTTTCTGTATGGCTTGATGAAAGGGTCTATCCAAGTAAAAGAAGGTAATATCTTTGGTTGATTTTTTGTTCTTTGTATATTTGGTGTTTACATATATCTAAGTCATTGAATTTATATGAATTCCTTAGGAAATCAGTTTATCCAAGAGTAGCCAATAGACTTCAGCAGGCTTTGAATTTAGGAGTGTTGAAAATTGAGTGGAAGGACTGGTTCCGCACATTGGTACATGCTGGAATGTGTTTGAATGATGGGGTATGTATGTAGTTATTTATAATTATTTCTAACTGCAAGGAAATACATAAATACACACACATAGGATTTTTATACTCAAATATGCACTTGCATACACAAATTGAGACTTTCATACACACACATACAGTTTGATACAAAGTCTGTATGAACTTGGGTGTTGTGTATATTTTTGTATGCCACATGGATGTTGTATATATTTTGGTATGCCACATGTTTTTTAATTATAGTTATGTTTTATTTTTTTCCAGCACATTGATGTGATCTTTACTACTTGCGGAGAAAAGACAAGTATGGTCCGAATGTACCTTTTAGGATCACATGTACTGATTGTTGTTTCAAAACAAGGGTTGAAGAAGTGTTTAAATTGTATGGGACCAGAAACAGGGATGGTAGTATGGTTTCCAAGGATGATGTTGTTAGTGAGTATATTATGGGTTTTAGATTGCGTGCCAACACCCCCTGGATCCATGTTAACTATGTTATGATGCCTATATATATCAGAAAAAAAATCATTGGGTATTGGAATTGTCTCATTTATTGATAGGTGTATTTGGGTGTATGACTCTCTACTTGGAAGGAATGGTGGTTGTAGTGCTGTTGTTCGTGGTGTGGTTCAGAAATTTGCTGTTATCTTGCCTTTGTACCTGTCAGTAACTGGTTTTTACGGTGGGAGAATTGACATTGATTGGCAGTCAAACCCATATAAAGACAAAACTGTGACAGATCCATACAATGTTGTCATAGTTCCAAACCTGCCTCAGCAAGCTCCTGAATCGTTGTATTTTTTTTTTTTTTTTTTTAATTTGATGTATTTTTCATGTGGCTGACTTTTAGTTGTTGTTGCAGCGACTGTGGTATATTCGTTGCTGCATATGCAGAGTCATTTGCATATGGACTGCTTGCACCCCCTGTTGATTTTGATGTTGATATGTATCGTATGAAGTTGGGGACACTTCTTTGGCAGCATGCAACACAAAAGCAGGCAGAAGGAGCAATTAGCGCACCTGAGGTCACAGGAAATCATTTTAGGAAGAAGAGTGGTCCGAAAAGGGGAGAAGTGCATTGTTAAGTTGTTTTAGTGGCTTTTATAATAACCTTTTTAGATACTTGGGCTGTTGGATGATAATATCACCATTTACGTTTTGTTTTAAGCTGGATGTTACTTACGATAAATACTTTGTATGGTTTGTGTTTTTCTGTGTATGACTGATGAAAATCTATATAAGTTTTGGATGTTACTATATTTGTTGTGTTGCCTGGCATTTCATTTTATATAACTTTTTAACGGTGTGACTGTATGTATGTATTTGCACATGTACAAACTTAGACATTACAATATGTCGTAGTACTTTTTCTGAAAATACACATATGTTTATGTATTTGCACAGGTACAAACTTATACAATACGCAAACACACATCTTCATATACACACACACACACACACACTCTCTCTCTCTCTCTCTCTCTCCCTCTCTCTCTCTCTCTCTCTCTCTCTCTCTCTCTCTCTCTCTCTCTCTCTCTCTCTCTCTCAGACATAAATACATAAACATACATCTTCATACACTTTCATATATAAATACTTAAAGAAATAGATAAAATAAGTCAATACTCAGACACACATCTTCATACACTTTCATACATAAACACTTAAACAAATTTATAAAATAAGTCAATACGCAGACATACATCTTCATACACACACACACACGCACATGCACACTCTTTCATACATAAATACATAAACCTACAGTTTCATACATGGAAGTAAAACTTTATACATGCAAGTAGGGCATTATACAAAAATTTGCAGACATACATCTTCATACACTTTCATACATAAACACTTAAACAAACACACTAAATAAGTCAATACTCAGGTATACATCTTCATACACTTTCATACATAAACACTTAAACAAACACACTTTCATACATACAAGTACAGCTTCATACACAAATTTGCAGACATACATCTTCATACACTTTCATACATAAACACTTAAACAAACACACTAAATAAGTCATACTCAGACATACATCTTCATACTCTCTCTCTCTCTCTCCTCTCTCTCTCTCTCTCTCTCTCTCTCTCTCTCTCTCTCTCTCTCTCTCATACATAAATACATAAAGCTATAGTTTTATACACGTAACTAGAGACATAAATACATAAATAAATCGACAAATAGACACGTATATAGCCTCATACAAAAATTATTCAACAACTTATTTCTGCTTTATGTCATTTCCAACAACATATGTAATATAATTGCCATAACAGTACCTATTTAATAACATGTAAAGTTTTGTACATTTTGAATTTAATATGTATTCTTTGTGTTTTGTTTAAATCCTAAAACAATAGAAATACTTTTTTGAGAAGCTTGTTTATTTTTTGGTGGAGGGATTCCTACAAGTAGCTCTCTTGTGTCCTTCCCGTCCACTATTTCCACAGGTAATCTTTGATTTTTTAGAATGTATCTCCCAAGATGGCTTGTATCTTCTCTTTTTTGGTCTTCCTGGAGGCCTTTTTCCAGTTGGAGGCAGTACCACTTCTTCAGAAATATATATGTAGGAACATCCCAATTACTCTCATCTGGAATGGGATTCACTGGTACTTCATAGGTTTTCAGCAAGTACTCTGTTGTGTAGTATGCAGATGCATAATCTTCCTCCTCTATGTGCTTTGACTTTAGAACAGCCACTGCATGTGGACATGGTAGCTCATTCATTTGGAATCTTCTACAGCAACATGTTCGATCACTCAAGGATACTAAGAAGTTACACTCCCCATGCATCACTGTATACATGTTTGTTGTAGGTTTTACCTATAATTACACAATTAGATCTTTTGTTAACTTTCATACAATATATTCAACTAGTAAACCACGAACAACTACACATAACTATGAATAATTGATGTTATACAGTTGATACACAAATATAAAACAATGATGCCATACACACATTAATAATGAACTAAAAATGTATTTTTTACCGTCATCTGGACTGCCAAGTGTATCTAGAATGTCGTGATACTTTATACCAAGCTTCCTGAATCTGTTTTTTACAGCTTCATTGTTGTTATAATTCCATCTTTCAACCAAATTTCTCATGGATTCCATGAAGGCAAGTACTGGCATATCTCGTGAATCTTTGCTAGCTGCATTCAATGATTCAGCGATGTTCGAAGTCATTGTGAAACCTCGATTCGCAGTAGAATGAGCTCGTGCCCACCTTTGATACCCAATATTATACAAGTATTTCTTAATACGTACATTTTCTACCTTTGTCATATAACTATCAAACTCCTTAATTGTGTATGCCTTAGCCATGCTAAAGAATACCTCATGTAGCTTCTCTTCTCCCCTCTTGAATTTTGTTTTTACGTTGTTCCATAAATGCCAAATGCAAGCATAGTGAGGGACATCTGGATACACAATAGATGCTGCTTTTATAATGCTCTCGTTCCTGTCTGACACAATACACATACCCTTTCTTTGACCATAGGATTGTCTTAACCTATCGAAAAACCATCCCCATGCATTATCATTCTCTGAATCTACTACAGCATAGGCAAGGGGTAAGATGCTGCCTGTATAAATATTAACAAAAAGTGTAAAAAAATTTCCATCATCACATACATACATTTATATACATGCACATACAACTTTTACTACATTTATACATGGCACAACAGGGAATATAGTTGATGTTGTGGAACTTACCTGATGTTGTTGTTGCAGCAAGGAAAGTTCCCTCGTGAGCAGCAGAAAGAAAGCTGCCATTAACCACCACAATAGGCCTACAATATTTCCAAGCTTTGGTAGATGCATAGAGCGCCACAAATACATACATGAAACAATCATCTTCATCTTTAACCAAGTCAACAAGTGACCCTGGATTGGCTTTCAGCAACATATACAGATAGCTAGGTAACTTGGTGTAGGACTTTGTAGAATCGCCTCTTACAAATTCAAGTGCCTTTTCTTTTGATCTCCATGCCTTCATGTATGGAAGTTCAATGCCTAAGCTTTTGTGCATGTCTTCAATTATATCCTTTGGTCTGTACTCTCTCTTGGGGTTGATATACCTATTTTGAATTATACTGCCAATGATTGTTGCACTTGCTTGCCGCAGCTCGTAAATTCTGTCCTTCAATGGGCATGAGTGCTCGTCGATGAATTTTCTAACTTTGAACAGACCAGATTCATGCAAACTTGGAGACTTAAACAACCATGTGCAATCATCCCTTATGCATTTTAGGCAGTAGCTATACAACAAATTACGAACAAATTAGAGTTTGTGATATACAATTAGATACACACCATAACTTAGTCATAAACACACATATACATAGTTAAACAGAATAAACCAATACATACAAAATTGTCTATAGACATACATAACTGAATATAGATATTAATAGAATAATGGGCAAGTATAGTTTCATACACATGCAACTACAGCTTTCATATAGAAAATACAATGACATAGAGCTTTATACACAAACACGCTTTCATACACATATACATAAACCTACAGCTTCATACACACAAGTAGAACTTCATACACATAAGTCCAGCTTCATACAAAAAATACACAGACATACAACTTCATACACAAACACGCTTTCATACATAAATACATAAACTTACAGCTTCATACACGCATATACAGCTTCATACACATAAGTCCAGCTTCATACAAAAAATACACAGACATACAGCTTCATACACAAACACACTTTCATACATAAACTTACACCTTCATACACGCATATAAAACTTCATACACAAATACGCAGACATAGTTCTTCATATGCAAACAAACTTTCATTCATAAATACACATATATAGCCTCATACACAAATATATATGAAAAGTTAAAAAGCTTTTATACAGACATACATGCTTTTATACATAAATGCATAGATATACAGCCGCATACACAAATAGACAAAGCTTTTAAAATTCATACCATTTCGAACTCGATCTTTTCACCTTAAACTAAAACTTTTGCCTTAATGAATAGTGTTTCATTGCAGTACCAATCGTCTGCTTATTTTCGAAAACCTGTCCTTCCGCAATAACTTCATATGTAGGGTCGGTAATTATTCCAACAGTTTCATCATAA
Source organism: Petunia x hybrida (assembly GCA_037355625.1). Taxonomy (NCBI): domain Eukaryota; kingdom Viridiplantae; phylum Streptophyta; class Magnoliopsida; order Solanales; family Solanaceae; genus Petunia; species Petunia x hybrida. Next base: position 26,830 of record JBBBVM010000473.1, read on the forward strand.
TCATCAAAATATTCATCATCAGTTATCAATTTCACTGTATCATCTTCTTCTTTTGCTTGTGTGTGAGTTCCTTCTGTATATCTAGGTGATATAACCAATGAATTTGCATTAACAACCTCGTCGAATGATTTCTCTGTTACTGTTATACACAAAGGATATTTTCCAAAATCCTTATCCTTTTTTAGCTCGACATACACATTTACCCCCATATCGTTGTGTATCTCTATGGCATGACATGTCGCATTCACCTTGTACTTGATTTCCATGTGATTAGTAATAGTATCAACACGAATTTGTTTTGAAATTGTATATTCTAGATCATCAAATGTACAATCAGTGCTTATTACTATTGCATCAGCACAAAAATCAGTGTATTCTCCTGTTTTAATCCCAGTGACCTTTGTGTTGGAGAAGTATTGTTACTCTTGACTTTAGAACTTTCTAATTTGTGTGTGAAAACATATCAAAAATCAATATACAAGCTTCAATTTTGAATTGCGACTGCTGATTAGTGTATGAAACCGATCAAACGGCTTCAATTTTGAATGCGAGAGACAATTTGTGTATGAAATAGATGTAAAACCTTCAAATTTGAATTGCGATTGAAATCGCGATTCAAAATCGCATAGATTTTGAATGTAAACTACAGCAAATTGATGTTTGAATTTTAATGTGTAATTGCGTTTTGAATCTCGTTTTGAATCGCTGATTACTGAAGAAGTGGAAGTGTAGTGCTTAGGTTTAGCGGGTGGGTTAAAATCTCTGTTTCTATTGAGCTTTTCCTTTGAAATTATTTTTTTATATAGTTGTATAGGTTTTGAAAAAAAAAATATCGGTATTTTTTGTAAATTGTATTTGTATCGGTATTTTGTGTAATTTCAGTCCTAAACTGGTATATTTTTGCAATCAGCCCTTTTGAATTAGGTTTTTTACCCAATATACCCATTGATCCAATAATTATTACCCGACCTACCCATCCACAATTTCCTATACCCATCCCACCCAAAGTAATTACCCGAGATACCCATACCAGCTTGTGCTCTTGGGAATTCGATCAGCAGCTCCAAAAAAATATGACAACATTGAATGACCAAAACTCGATCAATAAACACCATCATTTCCACCTAAATCATTGGGCGTGGAAGTTTCTGTTGGAAGATTGAATTATTTGAAGGGTTTATATAAAATAAAAAATATTGACTCCGATCGAGTTAGGATGCTTCGTGAGATGGAACAATTGTTTGAGCGATAGCAGGGGAACGATGTGGCACCAAGGCCTTATCTAGAAAGATAGATTCATCATGTATTTGTATGCCTTTGGTTCTTCATAATTTGTCTGAACAGTATGAGGAAAGAACAAAACTAATAAATTGCCAGTCATTATTATAATAATATGGCTAATATAATAATATTTTAACACATAAAAATACATATATTTAGTTACCTTTATACCCTAGTTTTGAAATTTTCACGCATAATAACATTGTTAAAGTAAACGTTCAATAACAGTAACGTTCAATAACAGTTTCGGTATATATCTTAATATATATCTTTATGGATATATTTTTTTCAAAACTATACATGCATAAATTAGGTGGGGTGATGTTATAGTTTCACTACATACCTTTATGGTATACTTTCTTTTCCACCGTATACCTTCATGGTATACCTCTACCCAAAATAGTACATGCGTAAATTTGGGGTGGGGTTATAGTTTCACTGTATACCTTTATAGTATAGTCACTTTTCTACTATATACCTTCATGATATACTTTTATCCAAGGCTGTACATGCATGAGTTAAGTGTGGTGGGGGGTACTGTATACCTTTTTGGTATACTTATATTCAAAGTTGTACCTGTATAAATTAAGTAGGGTGGAGATATCCATTGTATACCTTTACAATATACTCCTTTTCTACTGTATATCTTTATGGTATATTTAATATTATACTATATACCTTTATAGTATACTTCTATCTTAAATTGTACCAACATAAAGTAGGTACCACAGCGGTATATTGAGTTTTTTTTCACTATATACCTTTATGATGTACTCAACTCCAAAATATATATGCATAAAATTAGGTTGGGTAGGGGTACATTTCCATTGTATACCTCACCAATATACTCTTTTTCTACTGTATACCTTTATGATATATTGAATATTCTACTATATACATTTATAGTATACTTCTATCTTAAATTGTACCGATATAAAGTAGGTATGGTAGGGTACATATTCATTATATACCTTTTTGGTATATTGAGTTTTCTACTATTTACCTTTATGGTATATTGAGTTTTTTCGCTATATACCTTTATGGTATAGTTAACTCCAAAATATATATGCATAAGATTAGGTGGGGTGGGATTACATTTTATTTGTATACTTTTACATATTCTCTATTTTCCACAATATACCTTTATAATATATTTCTATCCAAATTTGAACATGTATAAATTGAGTGGAGTAGGAGTATATTTTCATTGTATACCTTTACGGTATACTTTGTTTTCCAATTATTTACCAACTTAGCAAATGTTTAAATGTAAATTGTAATTTGCAGCAAAGTGAATCTCTCAGATGAGCCACCAACAAACACGTGATAACGTATACACTGGAATATCGCCGAAATTTTCCGAATCCTTAGTGGAGACTAAACAAAATCGGATCTTCAAGAACTGAAATAATGTCTTCAGATTCCTTTTTAATCCTTCAAACATATAGCAGCTAAAACGTACTCTCTGTGTTCACATATATACATATAGAAAGAAATTAAAGCAACATTGAAGGATGGTGTTTAGCGGTGCCACCAAGGAGCTGGAGTTTTTCTAAAGGCTAGGAAAAGGTAAGGTGGGTCCAGATAGATTTGCCGGATGGGTAGGAGGGTTTCAATCCCATTTTTAGAGAATTTGGGTGGATGAAAGGGACCATATCCAAATGGGTAGGTGGGGTAATATTTGAAAGTTGTAGGTAGTGGCTGTAATTATTTTAGGTTATAGGGGTATTTTTGTAAGTGTCCCTTTTGAATTTAACTTCAAAGTCCGTTCAAAATCTGCTAGCTTACTACCCAAAGAATGTTACGACCTAAAGTTGAATGTTTTATGATGACCCCAAAGTTGCATATTAAAATGGCCAAACAGGATACTGGCAAGATTGCAGCCCAACTTTAACTCTGAGTAACTCAGGGTGATGCACATTATTTCACCCTGAAAAGGAAGATGTACATATCTTATGGATCACCAGCCTCGCCAGAGTTAAATCAAGTTGCATATAAGAAGATAAAAGCTTCGCAATATATAGATTGTTGGATAGCTAAACCACCATATAATTAATAGTAGTAGTTTATGCTCATCTCCGAACCCTTTCCTTCATAAGAGAACTGACCATGAGCAATTTTAAGGAGGAAGAAGAAGAAGAAATCATAAAGGGGCAGTCCCCTTTTAAATGATGCTTTCCTTCCTTTTCTCCTCCCCTCTCTTATAGAGGATGATCTGCTAAAATCTTTTCCAAGAGTTCAGGCACTTGAAAATGGCACATGTAGACAGGTCAAATTTAAAACCCCCAACCCCCCACCCCCTCCCAAAAAAAAAAAAAAAAAAAAAAAAAGGAGGAGACATCAGTTTTGAAGCAACCACAAAATAGACGTGGAAGTTGGGACTATAATAAAAAGTACACTTCAAATAAAGCAGTCCGCAAGTACTCAGTTAGGATGCAACCTTGGGAGCAAAACAAGGTAAGATAAAACGAAAATGATTGACTGATGCTTGAGAACATACAACTGTAATTTATTCAGGTGGCAACATTGTCACAGCTAACACGACATGTTGAAGTTCATTTGGTACAAAATACAACAAAATTATCAGAACTATACCCCATACCAAAAGAAAAGGATGTCTCTCCAACTACTCCTTCAGCACAGCAACTTGAAACAATTTCCTACCGTTGCCCTTCACATTGTGGGCTTTATATTAAGACGAGAAGCTATCTTCTGACCGAGAGACTTGTCAGCCTGCAGATTTAGGCAAAGCATTATTGGGCATGCTTACCAATCTCGGGAAAGACAAGGACTAAAGAAACCTTGATAAATGAAAGAACTAATACCTGTGACATATATGAAACCCAAATATTGCGTATCTCGTGAGTGACTCGTGGATCAGATAAAGCCTCTATCCACCTGCAGATGAATCTTTCTTGCCTGCAATAAACAAGACCCACGGTTACACCCAAGTGCTTAAAAGGGGCGGATAAAGAGACAAACATAAAATGAGTAAGCAACTGAATCACCTGTCAGGCGAAAAGGATCTGTATCTCTCTCCCGGCTGCTTGAAGTTGTTCTCTTTCTCAATGATGCACTGCAAGTATAACCATATATGTAAGCAAAGCTCATTAAAAATATTTTACATAACGGAAAAGTAAAAATGATCCAAGATATCTGAATTTTAGTGTGAAAGCTCAACATAAAAAATCCAAGCAACTTTCTAGCACAAATTCCTAAGAACTGATGAGCACTTTATTTGTATACTAGGAAAGAAGAAAATGCATTTCAGCAAACTAACAAGACTTGAACCTAAAAGAGCAGAGATGCTAGTAGATTTTAAACCACATCCTAGCACAATGTTCCACAGTCCCCAACCACCAAAGGAAAAACCAACAACAACAAACCCAGTGAAATCCCACATGGTGGGGTCATTAACACCACCTTCACTCATCCAACACAATGCAAGCCAAGCTGCTAGATTGCCAGTCACTAATCGTTCTATTTCTAATGGTAAAGCTTCTTTACCAGCGCCATCATTATACGGTTTTGGTTTCAGAAAATTCGAACTCTAATTGAAATAACTAAAGCATATGCAGAAGGGCCTAGACAAACAGGAGAACATATCAATAAAACAACCGACCTGAGGTACAAAATCAGTTTAAAGAATCTACTTAGGTGGATCTACTATATACATAAAAAGTTCCAGATATTCAAGGAGAACAATGAATAAAACAGATCCTTACCCTGTCACGTTTTCCCGTCAACATGGGAGGAGGAATTGGGTATTGCTCCGCATGACGACATTGATCAAATCTTGACGGGAAATAATTGACCTGGAGGCAAGCAGCATCTAGTTAAAACATCACATATGGAACTAATAGGGAATTGCAATATGGCTTCGTTATCAAACTAAAGCTCCCACCCAGCCTCCCTAATTACGGCTAGCCACCACATAACTAGTCAAAAGTGATAATCTTATTTCTCTTCAAAATGGATAAGCATCGTTATTCAAGGATGAACAGTACCTCTTCATCACGATGCATGAAATTCATGAAACCTTCATGGTGATTATTGTGATGGGTACACTTGGGAGCATTAACTGGGAGTTGCAGATAGTTTGGCCCAAGACGGTGTCTCTGAGTATCAGAATATGAGAATATTCGAGTCTGGAGAAGCTTATCATCTGAATAGTGGATGCCAGGGACAATAATGGCAGGGCAAAATGCAAGCTGCTCATTCTCTGCAAAGAAGTTGTCGATGTTCTTATTCAACACCAAGCGACCAACTGGTTGCAGGGGTAAGATGTCCTCAGGCCAGGTCTTGGTCACATCAAGGGGGTCAAAGTCAAATCTGTCTTCGTGATCGGGATCAATAGTTTGGATGAAAAGTTTCCACTCAGGATAGTTGCCAGCAGAAATTGCATCGGTTAGATCCTTGGTGGCATGGCTATGATTGGATCCCCCTACCTTAATAGCTTCTTCCTCCAAAAGGCACTTAACCCCACAAGTTGGCCTCCAGTGGAACTTCACATAATGTGCTTTCCCAGCTTTACTAATTAAAGTATAAGTGTTAACACCCGAACCTTCCATGTGCCTGTAATCTTGTGGAACACCTATATCATCAAAGAGGAAGGTGAACATATGCAAACTCTCCGGATGGTGAGAGAAGAAATCAAGGATCCTCCAGTTCTCCTGAATGTGGGTCTTAGGATTTGGTTTCAGCGCATGGACCATGTCCGGGAACTTCATCCCATCGCGAATAAAGAAGACAGGGAAGTTGTTTCCCACCAGATCAAAGTTGCCCTGGTTAGATAAGAAATGAGCAAAAGAATTAAAAACTTAGAAACGAATCAGTTCAGGAAAACACCAAATCCTTTAGATACACCAAACAGTATCCAAAAGAACAGCCAGGCTTATATATAGTCAGCTTGAGGACATTGACTCTAACAATATGACTTGCTTCTGAGTAATTCTGTCAGTAGCTAGCTCGATAGCATTAGTTTAAGGATACTAACGTAGATGATTCCATAACAAATATGACTACGAGAACATTCCAAGAGAAGCCAAGTTTTCTGATCGAGCAATTACCTCTCTGGTGTAAAATTTTACTGCAAACCCTCTGGGGTCCCTGAGGGTTTCAGGGCTTCCACGCTCATGGATAACGGTAGAGAACCGCACAATAACTGGTGTCTGCACCCCAGGAGCTCGAAGAAAATCTGCACATGTTAGATGAGAAATATCGTGGGTAACCTCAAAGAAACCCTTGGCACTGGCACCTCTGGCATGGACAACACGCTCTGGGATACGTTCACGATCAAAGTTGGCAAGTTTCTCCACCAAATGATAGTCCTCAAGTAGTATTGGCCCTGCCAAAAAATTGTGAGCGAGTGTCAAAATTATTGGACATTTTTTAAACCACTAAAAAGACCTGGAGGAAGCATAACTTAATGTCTTAGGATCTCTGCATGTACCACTCTCGACTACAGTGTTGTAGCATGATAGTGGTCAATTATCCAGAACTCGCTCAACACGTGAAACTGTTCGAAATGTTAGTATGTATTCCAACAGCACAATAACGAATCTTATTTGTATAGATTTCATTTAAAGAACCTTTTTGCAATTCATTTGATGTTTAAGGATAATGTGTCATTCAGATTATTGAAAATCAAGTAACATCACGATGAGGCGGAGCCAGGATTTTGTGGGTTCTGAATTCTAGGACGACGACCTCAAGCAGTACTAACTGGGTTCTAAATTTAATTCTTATACGTATTTAGTAGGCTTCTTAACACAACTACATGGTATGGACTAAAGCTACTGGATTCGACAAGTATGCCACCATCTATCGACCACCCAAGATTTCGAATCCACATCTATGATCCAGTTCCTAGTCATATCAGATAAGTAACTGTTTAAAACCCAAAAGTAACAAGAGAACTAATTCTTTTCTATTGAAAAAAGAAACAAGTAGTAGTACCTCTAGTACCAACAGTCAACGATGAGTTATTGTTATAAACAGGTGCACCAGAATTTGTAGTCATGAAAGGTGAATTAAACGCGCTTGATGGGCGAGTCTGCAATCATAAAAATCACTAAATCAAATTAAACACACAAAACCATTTCTCTTTCTTTTTTCCTTGGACAAGTAAATAAACATAAATCAATTTCTCATCTTCAGGAAAAAAACAGGATCAATTAATTGAATTGATAAAACCCGAGTAATACCTTGTAAGGATCCATGGCGAGGGAAGAGGTGAAGAAAGCTGATAGGTGTGTAATGTTGGGTGGGTCGTGTGGCGATTAGTTTGAGAAGTTTAATAAAAGGAGCAACTGTTGATATATATGATGAGTAGGTCCCTTCTTGGCTCGCACTTCTATTAGTTTGCACAGTTGGAAATATATCCTTTTCACTAAAATATTATATCCATTTCTTATCCATCACTTTCCAATACAACATTTTTTATTTTGCTCAATGAAAAAGAAATATCAACCGGATAATATAATAAACTATAAAGGCGTCATAAGGTAAATTATCCTTGACCCTGACCCCCTTAAGATTTTCGGTTGAAAATTCTCAAATCAATGATAGATTTAGAATTAAAAATTACCCAAGTATCTTATTGTACTATCAAATCTCATAATAACATTCATTCCTGTATTGACTCATTTTTTTCAATTATATTCAGTGTATATATATATTTTAATAGAATAAATTATGTATACATTACATCCAATCTCCAAAAATAAAAAATAAAAATAAAAAAAAAAAAGAGAGTCCAACGAAGCAGCAATTCCGGCCACCAGCTCTTACGAGCTTGTGTATACATCCACTGGCGTATCTACACTATTGTAGATTGGTGCACATGAACCCATTCTCTAAGGTAGAGCTCTAAGTATTTGTGTTGATATTTTCTTAATATGGACTTGTATGGGCCTAAATCGTTTTTAGGCACACAAATCAAATTTGGATTCGAATATAAACAAATCTTTGTATCAAAGCGGTAAATAATGCACGAAATAGACGAAAATGCGTAAGATAACTTGCTTTCAATATATGGATGTTCAGTACAAATTTGGACAGAGTTTTGGTATATCTTTCTGGATGCCTATAATACAAAATGAGCTTCTATTTATAGGCCTAGGGACCTTGCCCACGTTCTCCATCACCAGCTTGCACTCCCCCCACGATCTGATCAGCAACATGGATGAGTTAGTGGAGCAGAGTAGTGGGCTGCAAAGCCGTTGGGACCGAGGTGGTAACCGAAGCCTTGCCACAAGGCTTCGGTCATCTGACCTTACTATCCGAATAGGGTGTCATGCCCCCGAAGTTCAAAACTTAATTTCTCTTCGGTCGCGCCTTCGGGCGTTGACCTAGGTGGTTCAGCCACGATTGATTATTTTCCCTTCGGAGCGCCAGCTCATTTTTTCTTCGGTCTACCAACTCGAGGTGTTAACCGAAGACGATAATTTTCACCCAATACAGATAGTCCCCCCCACTCCTCGGTAGACGCCGAAGTCGGCGAGGAGTGGAATGAATTTGAGCGGGAAGTCGACGTGGCAAAACCCTATCCACGAATTTTCAAAAAGTCGCGCACCTGTAGGGTCGCCGTTCCGCGTTACGTGGCGGCTCATGATAGGTCTCTAAATGGTCACGCCGTCTTTTTGTTTTCTCCAATGTTTCAGTCATCATTAGCTTCACCTACTTGCACGTGTGTCACCCTATAAATACATCCTTTTCACTTTCCACTCCTTCACTTTCAACCCTTTTGATCAAAAGCAAACCAGAGAACTTTTCAGCGGACATTGCAACCATTATTCCCTGCATCCCATACCTCTTTAGCTTCCATTTTCTGATTCTTAACATGTCTACCAATGTATCTGTTACCATGTCTGGTCATGGCTCAAGCGATTCCGGCGAAAAGAGCGGAGCGCTTTGCAGCCATGGCAGTGAACGACGAGGCAGTGGCTTCTTTGCCACCATCGCAAATGGTTGAAGCGGGTGGTGGTGGCGAGGCCACGTCTGCCGCCCCCACCCCTTTGAGGCGCAAGGCGAAAGCTGGCCGCGGTTCAGCGGAACCCAGCGAATATGTGGATCTTGAGGTGAATGATGACGTCGAGGGGGATGATGTTACCAGCGTCAAGGAGGTGGGTGGTTCGGTCGGAGGAACTGAGGTGAGCGAGGTGAGCGGTTCGAAGGGAGAAACCGAAGCTGGCCCTTCGAAGAAATCGAAGAGGAAAATTCCACTCGAAGTGGAGATCGACCCTCGGCTGGTCATCCCCTCGAGCTTTAACAACGACAAAGATCTGAAGGTCCATGCCCAATCAGATGCTCAGAAGGGGAAGAAAAGGAACATCCCCGTTCACGTTACCCCGAGCATCATTACCGAGGAAAGGATAGAGGCGGTTCGGGCGGACTGCCGCTGGGGCCCCGAAGTGGAGATTAGGATCCCGGCGCCTGGCTCGGCCGCGTCTACACATGTTGAAGGATACTCCTCGGTTTTTACTTACCCTTTCACCATAGGTTTTGACCTGCCCGTACACCCCATAATTGATAAGTTTTGTAGATCCTACAACCTTTGCCTTGCCCAACTTGGGCCTGGGGTTTGGAGGGTCGTCCAGGCACTTGAGTACTTGAGCGACGCCGCGGGGTTGCCTTTTACTTTTCAACACTTGATTTCGCTCTACTACCCCTATTTCCACAAAGCCGGGGTGGTCGCTCTCTTGCCTCGGGCTCATATGCAATTTTAAGCAAGAGCGAGGACCATGGGGACCGAGGATGGAACGATCGGTTCGTGCTCATTCCCACGAGTCTGTTGTCTGCCGAGCCTGGCTTCCCCGAGGCGTGGAATGCCCAGTGTAAGTGCTTACTTTCATTCTTCCTTTGGTTTGAGATTATCGCAACTGTTAACCAACCTCTTCTTCGACTTGCAGCTGAAAAAGTGGTGGTTGTGCCTCCGAAGAACCTGCTCGGGTGGGTGACCGAGGTCATGCAGCCGAAAAAAACGCCCCGAACGGCAGGTAGATGGTGCTAGCCGCTTTGCCTGAGAACCGATGGGCGTGCAAGAGGCACGGTGAGTTGTTGTCGACTTCGAGTTGCTAGATTTCACTTTACTGTTTCTTTGACTTTTCCATTTTGCTTACCTAGGTCTCCCCAGCAAGGCCGTGAGAGAGGCCGACGAGGAAGAGGAAGCCGAGGTGGAGGTGGAAGGCGGAGAGGAAGAGAAAGGAAACAAGAAAGCGAAGAGAAGTGAGAAACTGGTGACCGACGTCACCGAGGGGGTCGCCAAGATGGCGGCAATGGCGAAGAAGCTTATCGAGGAGAAGAAAGCTAAAGCCTCTTCGAGCCAAGGGACCTCACAAGGTGATATTTTCTTGGGTAGGTTTTCTTGTGTTTCTGCTGCCACTTATACTTACGTTAGGCAAATTGCTCCTCTTCCTGCCCCAGGTGCTAAGAGGAAAAGGGCGCCTTCGAAGCGGGCCACCAAGGCGAAAGGTCCTCGAGTTGAGGAGGTTGCCGCCCCCGCTGCTGAGGCTCCGGTCGCTAAACGCCGGGGCTCGTGATGAGCCTAGTGATGAGGAGCTCCCCCCTGGTTCCCGAGGAAAGATCAGATCCAGTCCCCGAGCCTGTTTCAGCAAGGGTTGAAATGGGTGGATCAACCGAGGTCATACACGTGGGGGAGTCTGACCAAGAGGTCGCGAGGAGAAAGGGCAAGGCGAAGGTGAGCGGGGGGTTGATCAAAAACATGGTCAAAGCTTCAAGAGATTCCCCGAAGCCCACCAACATTGCAGCTCGGGCTTTGGAGATATATCCCGATGCTAATTTGTTAGATGCTACGAAAGAGGATATCGCTGCCCTCGACGGCTTGCTTGGCCCCGCCGAAGATCATGCCCTTCGGAACCTCAGCCCCATGAGCTTGATGGGCGTTTCAGCCGCCTCGGCTCTTCGGGTAAGCTTTAGTTCGTTTTTTGCATGATTTCATTATTCTGCGAGTTCTAACATCATGCTTTGAATGCAGAGTTTGGTTCTCAATCTGCGGGCCGTTCACCTTGAGCGCGACCGAGCTGCAGAGCTCAAAGCCGCGGCCGCCACTTGGGATGGTCAGAAGAAGATCCTCAAGGGGCAGGTTGCCGAGCTTGAGCGTCGGTTCGCAATTCTGAACAGCGAGCTGGAGCGTGCTAATGAAGCCTCGGCGAAAGCCGAATCTGATCTTCGCGCAACAGTAGAGTCCTCCGAAGCTCGTGTTCGGGCTGCGACAGAAGAATTTGCTGCTGAGCGCTCGAGGCTGAGCCTTGAGAATGCCCGCCTGGAGGCCGACCTTTTCAGGGCCAAGACCGAGGCTCTTGAAGCGGGTGAGAGATTCCGCAGCAAACTTGGGGAATACAATGCCAAACTCATCGGGCTGCAAAGCCAAGTGGATGAGGTGCCAGCCCTTCGGGGCAAAGTATCCAAGCTTGAAAGGCGGATTGTACGTCTCAATGAGCGGGCCGAGGTTAGGGCAACAAGGACCAAATTTGAAGAGACCTGGGCCGTTGTCAAGACCAGACTCAATGCCCTCGAGCAAGTTCAGGCCGGGCAGATCGTGCTTGAGGATGAAATTTTCAAGGCAAGGGAAGCTGCCGTCGAGGCCCAAAAGATTGTGGATGACCTCCCCTCAAGTGAAGGATCAGATGATGAGAGCGACAGTGCCGAAGAGGGGAGTGGGGATGCCGATGAGGCGTAGTCTCAATGCTTTGCCAATGTTTGGATACTTTTCTTTTGTTTTTGGGCCTTCGTGCCTTTTGGAGAATTAGCCTTCGGGCTTTTGTATTTATATGTTTGGGACCTTCGGGTCATTTTTGTTTTGGATATAGATAACCTCAGCCTTCGGGCTTTTAATGAAAGATCGCTTTGTGAATTTCGCGTGTTGATTTTTCATGTATATCGAACACTTTTGAAATAAATGATATGCTTGCAAGACTTTAAGCAAAATTTGACCGATGTGAACTTAGGACGACGTCTCGTCCTCGAGTCGATGCATTGCGCGGCTCAAGTAATAAGATTCACATGGATAGAATGAGAGTACCCGAAGTCGCTTTATTAATATCAACGAGCCAAAAGGCTATGTACATAAAACCAAGTCGGGACGGACCTTGGGTAAAAAAACGAATTAACGAATTTCCAGATACAAACTAAAAACATGCCGCTATCGGGCTAATTTACAATGTACTAAATCTAATCCTCGGGCATCAGTCCCCGGTTGTCGGATAGATAAGCTTCGGTTGGGAGGCTCGATGTCGACCTCGGTGTCAACCCTTCTCACTCCCCCCCAGTGTTCGGTTGTGAATCTTGATGAAGATCCGAGCACTGGAATCGGTTCGGTTCGCTTCCTGAAAAGGTCAAGCAAAAAGGTGGAACGAGGAGTAAGTTAGTACATTGTTTATCAATGCCATGGGAGCGTTGTTCGGCTCGGGGCTGTTTAATTGACAAAGAATTAAAGGATATTTACCTTGGCTAAAAGTAGTATCGCTTCAGATGAGAGATGTTCCAGTTCAGGGGTTCGGGTTCGCCTTGAAGAGACTCGATTTGATAAGAGCCTTTTCCAACGATTGCTTTGACCCTGTAGGGCCCTTCCCAAATTGCAATAAGCTTCCCCCCGTTGTCCTCCTTTGTTGACTGATTCACAGTTTTCAACACATAATCTCCCACCTTGAAGTCCCTAAATTTAGCTTTCCTGTTGAGGTAAGCCTCGATCTGTCTTTTTTGGGCAACAAGCCGAACCAAAGCTAATTCCCTCTTTTCTTCGAGCAAATCTAGCTCAATGCGCATCGCCTCTTGGTTGGCGTCTTCGGTTGTATGAGCATACCGAAGGCTTGGTTCGCCCACTTCTACCGGGATGAGAGAATCCATGCCATAGGCTAATGAAAAAGGGGTCTCACCGGTGCTGTTCTTCTCCGTTGTTCGCATGGCCCACAGCACCCCGGGCAACTCCTCGGGCCAAGGACCTTTCTTCTCATCGAGTCGTTTCTTCAAATTCTCAATTATGATCCTGTTTGAAGACTCGGCTTGGCCATTAGCACTTGGATGATAGGGAGTCGAGGCTATCCTTTTGATCCCCCATTGTTTAAAAAAGTTAGTGATAGCTGCCCCCATGAATTGTTTGCCATTGTCGCAAGCGATTTCTTTTGGGACGCCGAACCTGTAGATGATATTCTTTTGATGAAGTCGATTACCTGCTTCTGCTTTACCTCGGTGAGAGCTGCGGCTTCCACCCATTTTGTGAAGTAATCAGTCAACACCAAGATGAATCGAACACCACCTTTTCCTTTGGGTAGTGGTCCGACAACGTCCATTCCCCATTTCATGAAAGGCCATGGTGATACCACCGAGTGTAGAGGCTCGGCCTGTTGGTGGATCATTTGCCCATGGCGTTGGCACTTGTCACACTTTTGCACAAAGGCCTTTACATCGGTGCTAATGGTGGGCCAATAATACCCAGCTCTTAACAATTTACGCACCAACGATTTTCCCCCCGAGTGATTTCCACACTCGCCTTCATGCACTTCGGCCATCACATATCTTGCCTCATCGGGGCCCAAGCATTTGGCCATCGGGCCGCAGTACAACCTCTTGTATAAATTGCCCTCGATCATGTGATACGAGGCTGCTTGGGTCCTTAGCTTTTTCGCTTCTTTCTTATCTTGGGGGACAGTCCCCGAGTCGAAGTAGGAGATGAACTTACTTCGCCAATCCCATCGATTATCCACCGAATTGACTTGCAACTTCATCTCTCTCATTTGTGCGGACAGCAACCGAACCACCGAGTCAGTCCCCGAGTGAGCTTCATCAACAGCCGAACCAAGATTTGCCAAGGCGTCAGCCTCGGTATTTTCTTCCCGAGGTATTTGTCTGACTTGCCATTCTTGGAATTGGGCTAGGACCCTCTGTGCCCGATCCAAGTATAGCTGCATTCTGGGCTCTCGAGCCGTATAATCACCGAGGATCTGGTTGACCACCAATTGTGAATCACATCTTAATTTGATTCTATCAACCCCCATTTCTTTAGCTAGCTCTAAGCCCGCTAGAGCCGCTTCGTATTCTGCTTCGTTGTTGGTGACTTTTTTTAATCGAACCGAATGTCTAATTTTTTCCCCGGTGGGTGCCCTCAACACAATGCCTAAACCGGAGCCTTTTGAATTCGTTTCCCCATCGGTGTGCAGTACCCACAGCCCCGAAGGGGATCCCTTCGCCTCGGAGCTTTCCTTCTCCGCTTCGGGCAGTATCCCAATGCTAAAATCAGCCACGAAGTCTGCCAAAACTTGAGACTTAATGGCAGTTCGAGGCTGATAAGTGATGTCATACTCACTTAGCTCAACCGCCCATTTGGACAACCTCCCCGACAACTCAGGCTTGTGCAATATATTTCTCAAGGGGAAAGTTGAAACTACCGCTATTGGGTGACACTGAAAGTAGGGCCGTAGTTTCCGAGCAGTAATGAGTAAAGCAAGTGCTAATTTTTCCAAGTGTGGGTACCTGGTTTCAGCATCAAGGAGTGTCTTGCTCACATAGTAAATGGGCTGCTGCTTGCCATCTTCTTCCCGAACCAGCACAGCACTCACACCTCGGACACTGCCAAATAGACTAGCAATGTCTCACCTTCTTTTGGCTTGGCAAGCAATGGTGCGTTAGCCAAATATTGTTTCAAGTCTTTCAACGCTTGTTTGCACTCCGGTGTCCATTCGAAGTGATTGTTTTTCCTCAAAACGGAGAAGAATTTGTGGCATCGCTCCGAGGACTTTGAGATGAAGCGACTCAAGGCAGCGATTCGGCCAGTCAAGCGTTGAACTTCCTTTACCCCGGTAAGCTCCTCGGGGATTTCCTCAATTGCTCTGATTTTATCTGGGTTAGCTTCGATTCCCCGCTTGGAGACAATAAATCCCAAAAACTTGCCTGATCCCACGCCGAAGGCGCACTTCTCAGGGTTCAATTTCATACCGTATTGTCTCAACACAGCAAAAGCTTCCCTCAGATGATTCAAATGATCCTCCATTCGGATCGATTTGATGAGCATGTCGTCTATGTAGACTTCCATAGACTTCCCGATGTATTCCTTGAACATGCGACATACCAACCTTTGGTAAGTCGCCCCGGCGTTCTTCAAACCGAAGGACATCACTTTGTAGCAAAAGGTACCTCGGTCAGTGATGAACGAGGTCTTTCTTCGTCCTTCGGGTCCATGAGGATCTGATTGTAGCCCGAGTACGCATCCAAGAAGGTTAATAGTTTATGTCCAGCCGTGGAGTCTATTAACCTATCTATCTGTGGCAATGGATAAGAATCTTTGGGGCAAGCTTTGTTCAAATCAGTGTAGTCAACGCACATTCTCCACTTGCCATTCTTTTTCGGCACGACCACAACATTGGCTAGCCACTCGGGGTATTTCACTTCTCTAATGAAACCATTCTCCTGCAGCTTGGTGGTTTCGTCCTCGATCGCCTTCTTTTTGACCCCGGCGTGTGGCCTTTTCTTCTGTTTTACCGGGATAAATTTTGGGTCCACATTCAGTTTGTGGGTTATGATCTCTAGATCGATACCCGTCATGTCTGAATGGGCCCAAGCAAAACAGTCATGGTTGGACCTTAAAACTTCCATAATCGCCTCTTTCGACTCGGGGTCCAACTCCGAGCCGATGTGTACCTTCCTCTCTGGGAATTCCTTCAATAGGGTGAAAGAATCCAGCTCTTCGATAGTTGAGTCCTCGGCCTTTTGCTTCCGAGGCTCTTGTACGCATGCCGGGATCTTTTCAATTTCACTTTGGAAGCTCGCCTCGCTCGACCCCGGCTGCGTTGGTTGCTATTTTTTTGGCCCGCTCGGGGCGACTCCACTTTTCAGTGCAACTGAGTAGCATTCCCTAGCTACTCGTTGTTCCCCCTTAATTGATCGAACTCCCCAAGGTGTTGGGAATTTGATCACTTGGTGTAAAGTGGAAGGAACAGCCTCCATAGAGTGGATCCATGGCCTTCCGAGGATCACATTGTAAGCCAGATCCTCGGGCATAACTTGGAACAGTGTCTCCTTGGTGACTCCTTCGGCGAACGTCTTTAAGGTGATTTCGCCCAACGTTTTCTCAGTTGAATTGTTGAAGCCAGCCAACACTGTTGATTTGGGAATAATCTCCCCTTTTAGCCACATTTGCTTAATGGCCCCGTAGCTGATGATATTCACTGAGCTGCCGGAGTCGATCAAGACTCTTTTGATATCGGAGTCGTTGATCCTGAGCATGATGACTAGAGCATCGTGATGGGGGAACATCATCCCATCACAGTCATCCTCGTCGAAGACGATATCTTTGCCCGAGCCACCTACTCGGGTCCTCTTCTCCATGGTGATGGAGAGTTTAGCAAACTTCTTGGCTGCGGCGAAGTTTACGCCGTTTACTTCTGACCCCCCGGTTATAACGTTCACCACTCTTTCAGGGGGTGGGGCTCGAGGCGGTCCCTCACCTCGATTTTTGGAAAAATTTTCTTTCCCCTTGTCAGTGAGGAACTGAGCCAAGACTCCTTTTTCAGTAGGTGAGCTACCTCGAGGCGCAAAGCTTTGCAGTCCTCGGTTCTGTGACCATAATCTGCGTGAAACTCGCAACGTAGATTGTGATCTCTCTTGTCTGCCGGGGTTCTCATGTCTTTGGGAACCCTCACCCCGGCTGTCCCTTTGACAACGTCGACCAGCTCCGAGGTCGAAATGTTAAAATTGTAATCCTGGATCCGTGGCAGATCCTTTCTTGGGACCGAAGCGGAGCTCGAGGGATTCCTTTGGTTCACGTTGGTTTGAACCTTCCCTCCGAGCCTTTGGCTTATATGAGCGGTTGGGTATGAGTTACTGGGGTTGTTTCCCAACCTTTGACTAACATGTTGCCTGGGCGAGGTGTAAGGTTCATACTTCCCCTTTGAATTATTTCGCGGCGCGTCTGCGCGGTTCGAAGTGTCACCTCGGTTGTTGTAGCTGTAACCTCGGTTTTTGAATTCTGCTTCCTCCAATCTGATCTTGGAGTAAGCGCGTCTATGTAGATCCTCCCATGTCAGGACCTGATACTGCTGCAATTCTTTACGCAATTCAGCTGCAGCGCCAGAATTGCGGCTATTGATACCCTTTTCAAAAGCCATGATGGCCAGGGTGTCATCCATCCGAGGCAATTCCATGCGCTCAGCGTGGAATCGCTCGAGAAATTCTTTAAGGGGCTCGCCGGGCCACTGTTTCACTTCACATATATCCTCCTTCCTCTGGAGGATCTTTTGCGCGCCGGGGTGAGCTTTGACAAAGGCGCTGGATAGTTCTTTGAACGAGGAGATTGACCCCGGTGGCAAGCATAAATACCACCGAAGGGCACCCTTTTCCAACGAACTACCAAACTTCTTTAAGAACATGGACTCGAGCTGTGTGGACGTCAAGTCGTTGCTCTTTACCATGGACATGTATTCCCTGACATGCTCCTTGGGATCAGTTGTCCCATCATACTTTTTGAGGAATGTGAGTTTGAAACCTACAGGGGTTGGAGCCGGCGCTGCTTCGGGCTTATAGGGCTGCTCCCTATACTACTCGATGTCAAGATCATCTTCCTCCTTGCTTATCCCTGGCACGCGCTCGAGGCGCTTTTCGACGCGCGCCTCGATGCGAGCCTCTATTTCTCTACTCATTCTTTCAACGTCGACCGAGGACGTTGTCTCTGCCACGGTGGGAACCGTCCCGAAGTGTGGCGTGGAAGATGGGTTACTCCCCGAGCCCCCAGACGTGGCTCCGTTGCGAGGTCCCCCTGTTATCGCGCCCGAAGGAGCGAAGGGCGGGATGCCTCCACCAGGAGCCGTGGGCTGGGTGCCGCTAGGTGCAGCACTGTTTCTTGCCTCCAACGAGGCACGAAGCTCAGCATTGATGCTTACTTGCTCATCCTGTTTGGTTTGGAGAGCTCTTAGCGTTGTGACAACATACATTTGGAACTCTTCTGTTGTCATTGGAGCGATGGGCTGTTGGTTCAACGGAACGCCAGCCCTATCACCGTTACTACCAGTGTTATCGTTATCAGCCATAACGTTGAATTGAAAATTTTGACAAAAAGCAAATGCGGGACTTTGGAACAAAGCGTTATTGCTTATATCCCCACAGACGGCGCCAATTTGTATGGGCCTAAATCGTTTTTAGGCACACAAATCGAATTTGGATTCGAATATAAGCAAATCTTTGTATCAAAGCGGTAAATAATGCACGAAATAGACGAAAATGCGTAAAATAACTTGCTTTCAATATATGGATGTTCAGTACAAATTTGGACAGAGTTTTGGTATATCTTTCTGGATGCCTATAATACAAAATGAGCTTCTATTTATAGGCCTAGGGACCTTGCCCACGTTCTCCATCACCAGCTTGCACTCCCCCCCACGATCTGATAAGCAACATGGATGAGTTAGTGGAGCAGAGTAGTGGGCTGCAAAGCCGTTGGGACCGAGGTGGTAACCGAAGCATTGCCACAAGGCTTCGGTCATCTGACCTTACTATCCGAATAGGGTGCCATGCCCCCGAAGTTCAAAACTTAATTTCTCTTCGGTCGTGCCTTCGGGCGTTGACCTAGGTGGTTCAGCCACGATCGATTATTTTCTCTTCGGAGCGCCAGCTCGTTTTTTCTTCGGTCTACCAACTCGAGGTGTTAACCGAAGATGATAATTTTCACCCAATACAGGACTTATATTTAACATGGTGAACCCACTCAGAAAGTAATCAGTTGGTGCACAATGCATTGGTGAAGCTTAATTAACCATTGAAGGCTTTGCAAGTCCTCAAGTGGACAAAGTTTTAGACTCATATTTTTCTCATTCTTGTTTCCTTTTCTCTTTTAGCTCTTTCCCGTCCCTCTTTTAGTCTTACTCATACAGTTTGCTTTTTGCAAAAACAATGGGCATATATGAGCAGCTTTTCCCTTTGGGCTTCTTTAATATTTACTTGGTGGCTTTTATACACTTTAAACTTTTAAAATTTAATCCTATTCTTTTGTTGTTATAAAATAAGCTATGAACACGTTGAACCTATAACTTTTTAGATGACTTATCTTTCATGATTCTTGTAATCTTGTCCATAATTTGAGGAAACTAATATTGGACATATAATGTCTGCCTGTTGTGTAGATAATTATGCTTGTATATTTTATTATCCAACCAATAGATGTTTATCATGTGTTCGCAAATTCACTTCTTTTGCTAATCATGATTGATTAATATGTATTTCTACCTCTTTAAATCAATTAACCATGGTAAATTAATATGGTTTTGTGTAAACAATAGATGTGGATAAGTTTTTTCAGTATTATATAATGGTGCACCCATATGCTCAAATTTCTGGATCTGCCTCTGTTAATACATCCATCTATCTAAAAAAAAAAGGAAAAAAGCTCGATGGAGCAGCAGTTCCGGCAAATCTGCAGTGCCGGAAAACAGCAGATCTGCAGCGATGGGATAGCAAGGGAGCAGTCGCCGGAGCTCCGACGAAGTAGCAGATCTGCAATTACCGGTCGCGGTGGAGGAGCAATGGAGGAGGAGTCTGCAGTGGAGTTAGGGGTCAAAGGGCTATTCTATTGCAAAAAAAGTTATGGACTCTCTCCTTGCTTAGGGCGGCTTCGTTCCCCGCTAGCCAGTTCCTGTAAGCTGAAAACTATCTTAGTCATACTCTAAGCCCGTGGTCGTTGTCGAGCCTAGAGCCTGAGAAGCTCTAAAGGTAAGTTCAAGTCGGAAACATAGCCGAAATTCGTCGAAGGGATAAAACAAAAATAAAGAAGAGAAAGAAAGGGAGTAGGCAACGACGCACGGAATGAGGCAACGGCGGCCGGAGGGAATGGCGACGGTGGTAGTAAAAGAGAAGGGAATAAGAAGGGGAAGCCACAAACCCTACAAAGAGAGTGGCTACAAAAAGTTAGAGGGAGTGTTGGTATTTGTTGGATTTATCTGAATAAAAGAGTCCACCCATAAAGGGGTGCTCTTAATGTCTATCCAAATAAAAAGATAAGTTACATGATAGAGTCCTACAAGAGGACAACTACTGTATTATACAGTTATAAATACAGTAGTAATAGGCTCAGGTAAACATACTGATTTCTCTACAACACTTCCTATCTCTCTTCAAATAACTAGTGTTTAGACTGTGGATAAAGGGGTTGATCCGTCAAGCACGTGACAACTACCGACGGCCAGTAATTCCAGCCACGGTTCAAGATCCTACTGCTTCCGCTTACGACAACAACAAGTAAGTTCTCGGTTTAAATTTAAACAATCTATTTAGTATAAATTTGTGTTATATGCATATTTGTATCCCTTTATTGGTATCAGATGTCATTCTCATGCCCTTCTAAGGAAAAATGGATAAAAGCAATGGAAGATGAAATGAAGTCAATGAGAGTCAACAAAGTATGGCAACTAGTTGATCTCCCAAAAGAACGCAGAGCTATTGGGAGCAAATGGGTTCTCAAGATTAAGCTCAAGGCTGATGGCACAGTTGAGAGATATAAGGCTCGACTTGTGGCGAAAGGTTATACACAACAGGAAGGAATAGACTACGAAGAGACTTTCTCACCTGTTGTGCGATTTAACTCAATTCGCCTGATTCTAGCTATAGTAGCAAGTTTAGATCTTGAATTACATCAGATGGATGTAAAGACTGCCTTTCTCAATGGAGAATTAGATGAAGAAATTTATATGGAACAACCCGAATGTTTCATTGAAAAAGGCCACGAACAAAAGGTTTGTAGACTTTTGAAGTCTATATATGGCCTCAAACAATCTTCAAGGCAGTGGTATATACACTTTCAAAATGTGATCATATCCAATGGTTTTACTATGGTTGATGAAGACCATTGTGGTTATACCAAGAGATCAAGAAATAAGCTTGTAATTCTAACATTGTATGTCGATGATATACTTATAGCTGGAAATGATAAGGAGTTATTAAACGAGGTAAAGGCCTGGTTGTCGTCTCAATTTGAGATGAAATATATGGGTGAAGCTGCATATATTCTTGGAATCAAGATTTCAAGAGATCGTCCTAAGAAACTATTGTATCTCTCTCAGGAGAATTACATTAAGAAAATTCTTGAACGATTTAATATGCAAAATAGCAACCCAATTGACACTCCTATCAGTAAAGGCCATAACTTGGGAAATCATTTGTGTCCTCAGACTCCTGAAGAGACAGAAAAGATGAAGCGAGTCCCTTATAGAAGCGCAGTCGGATGTCTAATGTATGCTATGGTGTGTACTAGACCTGATATTTGTCAAGCAGTTGGCTTGGTAAGTAGATATCAATCCGATCCAGGTCCAGCACATTGGCAAGCAGTAAAGAGGATCATGAGATATTTGAGAGGAACAGCTGACTACGCACTTTATTATCAAGGAAGCAAAGATTTGCGATTAGTTGGATACACTGATGCTGATCATGGAGCAGATTTAGACGAGAGGAAGTCTACCTCAAGATATGTCTTCTTACTTAGTAATGGTGCCATATCATGGAAGAGTAAGAAGCAATCATGTGTAGCACTATCCACGATGGAAGCCGAATATGTGGCTCTGTCAAAAGCAACAAAAGAAGCTGTTTGGTTGAATAGGCTCTTCAAAAGCTTGTTGGGTAACACTGATGATGAACCAGTGTTGGTCTACTGTAATAGTAAGGCTGCAGTTGATGCAATCAAGAATCCTAAGCATCATTGTGATACTAAGCACATAGATATCAAGTATAACTATGCAAGAGACATGTATAAACGCAAGAGGTTGAACCTGGTAAAAATATCTACAGAAGATATGGTAGCAGACCCATTGACCAAGCCTTTAGCTAGAGATGCGTTTGTGAGACACACTAGGTCTCAAGGCTTGCGTAGACTTTGAGTGATTTTGTATTATTCTTTGTTTTTTTCCAGTTGTTCACAAAACTATGTTCTTTGATAATCAATAAAGTTGATTTACTTACATACATATTCATGATTTATTGAGTGTTTGTACATTCTTCAATTATATTTTAGTATGTCGGGTAGACAAGAGGTTGGCCTTCTCACACAAGCAACCGCCTCCTTATCTTAGTGATAAGTGGAGATGAGACTTGATTTTAAGGAAAAATTATCAAATGGATAATTTGAGAGCGATATGCTTAAAATCAATAGAGTCATTTAAATAATGATATAAGGTTATTAAGGTGAAAAGATGTTCACCTAGTCTACTTAGTGAGCTAGATGCGAGTTTAAGGAACTCAAGTTTAGATAATTATGGTGTCTGAATTTCATCTATACAACATTCTTTAAAAAGACATACGCTCCTTAAGGAAAGGAGAAAAATATTATAGCACGTGTTTCATACCGTGTGTGCTAATGTCGACCTTGGGTTAACATAAGTTTGATCTCAACTTACTGTTGCGTGAGACCCAGAGCCTTTATGCTGGCTCAAATTATGTACCCTCAGCGACTCCGATCAGATACTTGAGACTTAGTCTAATGTTAGCTATCTTAGTGTGTTTCCAAAAGACCACGAAAATGGATGCGGTCTGGCAGGACATATCTAGAAAAGCAGTTGAGCTAATGTTAAAAGAATCGTGAGAAGAGGAAGATCATTAATGGAATCTCATTAATTTTATATTCACATGTGCACCAGTTATAACTTATGAGTTGTAATTGTGAATACATAAAAATGATATTTCAGATTTTGAGAGGATATCAAAATGTGATTCATATGATCTAGGGTATTGCATACTTTATAATCTACTTGCAGGTTTGCGCTCGACGAGAGGCTATATACTCCTAACAGATGTATAGCACGTAGCTCTCATAGTATGCTGGTCGCACGGTCTATTTCACTGTATGAATATTTGTAGAGATGAGATGAGAATATATTTCTCATATTGTAAGAGCACTCCCATTATGTGTGAGTGGGAGATGTTGGATTTATCTGAATAAAAGAGTCCACCCATAAAGGGGTGCTCTTAATGTCTATCCAGATAAAAAGATAAGTTACCTGATAGAGTCCTACAAGAGGACAACTACCGTATTATACAGTTATAAATACAGTAGTAATAGGCTCAGATAAACATACTGATTTCTCTACAGCTCTTCCTATCTCTCTCTCTCAAATAACTAGTGTTTAGACTGTGGATAAAGGGGTTGATCCGTCAAGCACGTGACAACTACCGACGGCCAGTAATTCCAGCCACGGTTCAAGATCCTACCGCTTCCGCTTACGAGAACAACAAGTAAGTTCTCGGTTTAAATTTAAACAATCTATTTAGTATAAATTTGTGTTATATGCATATACGTATCCCTTCAGTATTTATTTAGGGATATTTTAAAAAAAAATGAGCTAAAAATTGCTACCTCCGTCCTATTATAAGTGTCAACTTTTTTTAATTTTACGTCCATTCAGAAAAATATTAACTACTATACTTTACTGAATTGCTCTTATTTATCTCATATTAAACGTGAAAAGAATAATTCATCACTTTATACCTCTTTAATAGTAAGGACAGTATTAACAAAGCAAGTTAATTTTCATTGATATTTCAAAATGGATACTTAGCTAGTGTTTGGACATATATTTGGTTGAAATTTGGGAATTTGAGTTTTTGCAGTTGAATTGAAAAATAATTTTTGGAACTTGAAGTTGTGTTTGGAAGTAGAATTTACTTGAAAAAATAGTTGAAGTTTGTGAGTAGTTTTTCAAATTTTCCAAAAACAACCTTTGAACACTTTTTGGGAGAAATTTTGATGAAATAACATAAACAAACAGTTTTTCTCCCAAAAACTCCCAAAAAATGTCCCCAAAAAGTATAAACAAACGGGGGCTTATTTTGGGACACCAAAAAAATTAGACATGACTACTTATTTTGGGACAGGGGTGGTAATCAACATTGATGTCATACAAGTATGGATTTATTAATAATTATGGTACAACTAGTTATAAATTTTTAATAATGTATTAGTCTTTTTAATTTTTAGTTAATGAAAGATTGTAAATTTAACAAGTATTTTGTTTTCATTTATAACATAAAAAGTACAAAAAATATATTTTTTCACACTATTTTGTTTATAATATCTAAATGAGATCTAAACGTCAAATGTCAGTATACACATATGACAACGTTTCACTATAACAACCATGAAATTTTAAGACAAAGAGATCACTATAGCAAAATTTGACTGTATTTAGGATTGTGTTTGGTACAGTGGAAAGTTAGTTTTCTTTTTCTCGTACATTTGATCGGTCTATCTTCTGTAAAGTACATTTTCGCGTGATTTTTGAAAAATGACTCTCTTGGTCGTAGGGAAGTCTTTTTCCAAAACCCCTACCTAAACCCTCCCCCCACCCCCCACCCCCCACCCCCCAAAACCAAATAAACACGTAAAAATTTCGCGGGGAAGCCACTTTGGCACCCGCTTTGTGATGCGTAGCCTCTGTTTACAAATTCGCTGAGAATTAGCCACTAGACTCGTTTTTTAAAAATAATAGCATGACGATGTCGTTTTACACATTTGGAAATTCCGGTTTTAACCTTCCTTATTTTCAACTTATTCGGTGTTTTTGTTTCTCTGTTTAATACTGTGACTTTTGAACTCTATCAAACTATACGAACTCTCTTTCGAAATACAGCAATTTCTTATTTTTGAGATTTTGAAGCTTTGTGTGTAAGGTAACTGTGTTTACTTCGTATATTAAGGTAACTGTGTTTACTTCGTATTGTTTTTTTTTTCATTTTTGTACGTGTATATGGGTTATTTAGGTTTTGATTTTGTTTCGAACAATGTTTAGATTTTCATTGGAGTACAGTATAAGCTTTTGATTTCCTTTAAAATGGTAGGGTTTTTTTAATGGGAACGCTTTGTTTCTGTGAAACCCATTTTCCCCAGAACTATATACTGTGACCTTCTGTTGTGGATAGGCTGTTGCCCATGATTAAAAACTGGGACTGTGTGTTTTTAAGAGGTACTTGTCCATTGTAAATGGTGGGTTATTTTTTAGAAAGGGGGCAACGGTTTTTTTTTTTGTCAAACCCTTTGCCCCAGAAGTATATACTGTGACTCTGTATATAGGCCCCAGCACCAAATGCTGTGACCTTTGTGTTCAACAAGTACTTGTGTCCCAGTTCTAAATCATGGGACTGTGCATAACAAAGCATCATAGACCCCAGCACCTAATGCTGTGACCCTTGTGTTTAAAAAGTTCTGTGTCCCAGTTCTAAAACATGGGACTGTGTATAACAAAGCATCATAGACTCCAGGACAAAATGCTGTGACCCATTTGTTTAAAAAGTTCTGTGTCCCAGTTCTAAAACATGGGACTGTATATAACAAAGCATCATAGACTCCAGTACAAAATGCTGCGACCCATTTGTTTATTAAGTTCTTGTGTCCCAGTTCTAAAAATGGGACTTTGCATAACAAAGCATAATAGGCCCCAGCACCAAATGCTGTGACCATGCACATGAACTACTTGTGCTCCCAGCACCAATATCTGGGGGGAGGGGTTGGGCTACCAAGCTCTCCCCAGCACAAATACTGCGACCTTGCACATGAACCACTTGTACCCCCAGCATACCAAATACTGTGACTGTGCAGATAAACTACTTGTACCCCCAGCATATATGTGTTAATTTTCCTTTGTTTTTATTTTAATACATGTGCTAATGTTACAGCAATGGAGATTATTCCAAGTGATGAGGTTACGGATAATCTGCCAAACGACGATGGTATATTGCTTCCATTTGCGCAGTGGAAAAATCGTGATTGCCAGTGGAAAGGTGACACAGAGTATCGTGGATTAATCGAAGGGTTGCTGTCTGCGGATTACCTGGAGAAAATGAAGAAAGGGCCATTCGGCAAGTTTATGCTTTTGGAAGATGCTAAATATTCTGGGAGGCTTATAAATTGTTTTCTCCAGTCTCAAATAGTTTCTTCAGACAACACTAAGCTTAGCTTTAAAGTTTTTGGTGATATAGTGGATTTCACAGCTGATGATTTTCATGTAGTTAGTGGTCTTAATATTTCCAGTATTGTAGATATAAGTATTTTTAAGCTTTCAAAGAGTAGATTAAAAGAGAAGTATTTCAGGAATCCTGAAGACGATGTTAATAAAAAGGACAGCAAATGGACTTTAAAGTTATATGACTTG
>JBBBVM010000474.1:0-14540 GCA_037355625.1 Petunia x hybrida
TCATTTACTTTTGCTTTTCTCTTTAATTATAATTATAATTAATAATCTACTATTATTTTTCTATGAAATAAGAAAAGGTAATCTATAATTTTTAATAATATAACCATTTAAGTACTACAGTAGTATAGTAGTAGTACTATATTTATTGATTTTCTCTATTAAATAGAAAAGTAAATATAATATCTCACACGTGTCTCTTATTTCAACACGCTCACCAAAATTCTTGAAAGTGACTAGTCTCGTCCAATTTCAGATCTACTCCTCTTCAACTTTTACTTTACTTAATTAATTCTTCTTCATGTTGAACTTATGTTTTTGACTTATGACAAATAAAGATACTCAGTTGCTAATGTGCGTATAATTTGCAGGATACCCATACCAGTCAACTAAGGAAAGGATCTGCCTAGTTTGTCCGTTACAGCTGTTTGAGGATGGTATCCCCTTGATCTAGGGATTGACTCGTTAAGGCTCCACCGTATTCTTAGAAGGTATTTATACCTCCCCAAGAATCAAATCTCTTGGGTCCAATCTCTCAGAATCTCAGCTCCAAATATAGCTCCCGTGATCTGCACTTTCACTGATTTCCTTGATCCTGTCTGCCTCTCAACTAGCCCTATATATTCCAGAAGATATCAGACTATGGCTTATGCTTCTATTCTACTGTCTACTTTTCTCCATACTTTTACTTTGCAAAAATACTGTAACGAGTTAGTGATCAGTGTTAGAAAAGAAAAGAATGAGAGGTTCTTGTAGAGGTAATAGTAGTGTCGAATAGAAGTTGGTTTGGTGAGCTATAAACCAAACAATACGTTGGTGGTGATCGAGTGGTAAAAACCATCTTGTAGAGACGTTTGTGGTGAACGACAAACCATCCATTGTACTCCATGTTACTAAGAGCCTTATTAAGAGAGATACTCCCTTGTGACCCAAGGGGACTGGATTAGGAACCTTTTTGGTTCTGAACCAGTATAAAATCCTTTGTCTTTCTTCTTCCCTTATCTCTTACTATCTGCTTAAGTTTATATATATACACTGCTTAGTCGACTACAAACTGCCTAAGTCAACTTTATTAAAAGAAAAATTTCAATTCACCCCCCCCTCTTGTACTTTCACTTCATAGTTTTTTTTCAACTCAAAGTTTCAATCTTTTTATTACTACTATGCCTATGGATATAATGAAAGACTTCAACTTTGAGTTGAAAATGAAAGAATAGACGAAGAAGAATAAACTCAATTGCGAGAGAAATCTTCTATACATGCGAGGCTCCAATTGTACATTATGTTAGTGCTCTAGATCAAGTTGTTCTAACTATTTCAAAAGAAAAGACTTCATTGTTCTTTTCAAATTTTTACGATATCGTCTTGTCTTTCAGTGATTGTTGCTAATACGGTTGTCTTTTTTGCCCGTGAATGTAAAATGCTTGCATATAAGTGAAAGCCACTATTAGATTGCTGCTGTTTTGGTAAAGTTTCAATTTTTAGGCTGAACACTACTTAAAATGATGCCTGGAACTTTAGGTAAAGTTTCAATTTTTTATGCTAAATGATGCTTGAAATAATGCTTTAAGCTCGAAGATGATCTAACTAAGAGTTAATTTGGATTACTAAGGTATATAAATGAGGAGCAGATGCTTTGGTAGTGTTTGATTGTTGTTTTTTGATAGAGTTTCATTTTTTATGTTGAATGTTGTTTGAAATGATGCCTTAAGCTTGATCTTATATAGAAAAAAATGATGCCTTAAGCTTGAAGACCTAGGAGTTGATCTGGATGACTTTGAAGACCGGATGTTTTGATACTATTAGACTGCTGCTATTTTGAAGAAGCTACAATTTTGCTTAGCAGAATCTCCCTTTTTTAACAAACAAATATCCATACAAACCTCAAGAATTGTCCTATAAATCAAGCAATTCTCTTTTTCGTCGATTACTACGCCCTTCCTCGTCTCTGGGTGCCATACTTTTTTTTTATAATGACAGTGGTGTCCGGGTCAGCAATTCTTTTTTTGTACTCTTGTCATTGAGAAAGAAATTGACAGGTAAAGATTGAATTTTTTCCACTTCTCTTTCTATTAAGTTTATGATTTTTTAGCCGCATTATTCTTGTTCTTCTTTTCTGTTAAGGTCAAGGACAAATGGTTCTTGATGGGTCCTAAAGTTCATAACTTTGTTCCTTTTCTTGGATAGAGATTCAAAGTTATAATCTTTTTTATGGGTTCATGCTGATTTCAATTGTTATGTTTATGAAATAGAATTATATGACAAAATGATTGTTCTGTTAAAAAATTTATGTTACTCAAGGTAGGCGTAAGGTCTGCTTACACCTCACCCTCTCCAGACACCCTACTCGTGGGATCATATTGGGAATATTGTTGTTGTTGTAGACCGCCGTTGTTTTGATAAAGTTTCGATAGTTATGCTGAATGCTGCTTGAGATGACGCATTAAGCTTGAAGATGGTCTAACTATGAGTTGATTTGAGTTACTTAGGTATATAAATGAGGAGCATATGCTTTGGTACCATTTTGCTGTTGTTTTGATAAAGTTTTAATGTTTATGTTGAGTGCTGCTTGAAATGATGTTGGAGGCGGTCTACTAGTTAATTTGGAGAACTTAGGTATATTAATGAGGAGCAGATGTTTTGAAACTATTAGATTTCTGTTGTTCCTAAAACTGATTACAGATGAAAAAGAAGAGATTGATGTCTTTTGGTAAAGGTAATTTTTAAGCAGGTTGCTGCCACAACTAATGCATTAAAGTTTAATGGTGTCTGATTTAATTAAAAATGTTATGGTAATATGATGTATAAGAGGAGCTTTAAGGTTAATTAACTCGGGAAGAAAGTGCGTAAAACAAGTCAAATCTAGAATGACAGCAGACCTCTCATGGCTTTGTTAGTGTTGGGAAGTGCTCAAATTCTCTTCATTTTACCTTCTCTCTGGCTTTTCTGTGGGTAAGTCTTGACTTTGATATCAAATGGAAAAAACTTAGGAAAAGCAAATGACATGTCTGAGAGGAACTTTGTCTTATAAATGATGAACCAGAAGATTTTTCTTTCTTTTTCGTGATAAGTTAGGATCTAAAAAGTCTTATTACCTTGTGTCTCAGTCAAACCTCCCATCAAGTCTTCTTTCAATTGGTTGTCTTCCTCATGTATCTACCAGTTTATAGGTTGATGAGTTTTCTGAAGGAGTTTTTCCCAGGATTTAAGAGCGCAACTTTGTAATGTGTGGGCTAGGAGCACATCACCTGTTCGAATCTCACAACAAACTAAAACCTAGTATTTAAGTGAAGAAGAGTAGAAGAGCGGACCATTATCTATTAAGTGTCGTACCTTGCCTGGCCCTCGTGGATATCTTGAAAATTAAAAAAGGTTTCTGACCGAATTTGTTCTAAGGATTAGCTTGTTGAGTATGCAATATGAATCACATATTTGTCATTCAAATTTGCTAGTTGCAAAGATTATGTTCTTTTCTCAGACTTATCAATCAAAGAAATGAAGTTTTAGTCCTGATGCTAGATTTGATGTGGCAAGTTTATATTACATGTATTGGTGTGCTCTTCTTTGTAGATATGTGTATGCGGACCAAACTTTACCTTATCAAAAAAAATGTGTATGTTGCCCATCTCAATGAGTAGGATCCTCTTAGTACAATAGTCAATACTCGATTTGCTTGGAAACCCCTGATCTATTCATTCTCGACTATCTTCATCGTTATCCAGGTTGCAAAATAGTGTTACTATATCTTATCTACTATGGGGAATATCATGCATCTCAGAATGATACTATCTTTGAAGGCATTTCTGGGTTACACGTAGATTGGGAAAAAAGTGTTACGTTTCCAGCGATTCAAGTTTATGATGTGCAGATTATGGCAAGGATTCTGGGATGTGGTGTGGGTTACTTACCCACTACTTATTTGGGTTGGCTCTAGGAGCAAAAAACAAAGCAATGGAAATTTGGAATAGGGTCATCAAAAAATGTGAGAAGAGGCTAGCAACATGGAAGGCACTATATCTATCTCTTGGGGTATGGTGGTTCTTATCATTAGTGTGTTGGATTCACTTCCAACCTATGACATGTCTTGTTCCCACTACCAAACAAAGTAGAGAAGAGAATCAACACTTTGAGGAGGAACTTCCTATGGCAAAGAAACTCTAAAAACAGACTCTCACTCTGGTAAGATGGTCAAATATTGTCAAGACAAAGAAAAAAGGGGGTTTAGGCATCAAAAACCTGAAAGTCCATAGTAAAATGTAATGTCCAAATAGCTATGGAGATTCAGCAATGAGGAGCATGGACTTTGGAGGAACGTGATCTCACAAAATGATGGAAATCAGGATGAGTGGTGTTCGAGTATCTAACTGGAAAGCAATAAGGAGGCAATGGGATGAATTTTCTAATCACATAAGATTTAGACATGGTGATGGGAGAAGAATTGTATTCTGGAACGACAATTGGCTAGGACCTGGACCCCTCGGAGATATTTTTCCAAAAATATTCTCTCACAAATCAGCCTGAAGCTAGGCTTAAGGAAATTAGAGATCAACATGGCTGGAATCTCTTCCTCAGAAGACCTCCCATAGCAGAACTATTCAAGAGTCTTGAAGTGTTTACAAACTTCAATGAGAGTGAAGACATGATGGTATGGAATGTAGGCAGGGGCAAGCTGTGGACTGTAAGAGCAGCTTATTCAGCTTATAGCAACCAGTAACAACAGTAGGCCCAATGGCCATGGAAAATGATTTGGAAGACTAAAGACCCTCTAAAAATTACATGTTTCTCTTGCTTGATCGTTAGAAGGGCTTTTCTGACACACAAAAATTTACAAAGAAGAGGAGTTCAACTAACATCAAGATGTTTTCTATGCAATAACAACTGAGAGGATAACAACCATTTATTTCTTCATCGCCCTGTCACTTATAATCAGTGGTAATTTTTCTTGGCCATGGCTGGAGTCAAATGTTGCCTTCCTAAATACACTCAGGATAATGCAAGGATCTTGGAACCAACTGGGAGGACAGATCAAACACAAAAAGTGGTGGTATGCAACCCCATATTGCATTTGGTGGACAGTGTGGAGGAAAAGGAACTCAAGGTGTTTCAAAGATACAGGCAATCCTTTTCAGAAAGTGAAACTCAATTGTATCTTATTACTTTATTTTTGGTGCAAACAACACTGTGTAAGTGAAACTTAGAAACTTTTAGGTAGCTGCTTTTACTGTGGACTAAGACACATCTTTGTACAATTTTTGTTGATGCCACCACAATGTGTGCTGAGGAATACAATGTTACCATTATTAAAAAAAAACTCTATTCCACTGTGTAATATTATTATAAAATGCTGAAATACGTGATCTACCTTCCAAAAGATATGTTCATATAGAAAACGGATAAAAAATGTTCATAAAGAAATCTCTGGAAATCAAGTATGAGAAATGTCAGTAACCCTCCTCCTTATGGTTTTGGCAGATTGTTTTTCTTGTGTTCTTAGTTGTCATGTTTATTAAGTTGTGTACAAAATCTTGTATTTTATCTGAGTAGGGAGTGAGATATCTTTCTTCAAAAATGGAGTATGTCGAGGTGTTGCATTCAAGGAGATATGGTGGTCGTTACTACCCTGCAGCTTCGATGTATACCTTTCTTGACCAACCTAATTGCGTTGTGAAGTTCAATTCTAGCTGTTATCCACTGCAGCTATTCGTCGTTTCAATTAAAGCTGTATCTTTTATGCTCGAGAAGATAATGTTGTGAAAGTTAGTAATAGATTAAGATGCTTCTTTTTCTTTTTCTTTTTCGCTAGCAAGTTTTAGCCTATTATATTTTATATCGAAGAGGTTTTCAGAGAAAAATAACCTTGTTAAGTGGCATTTGTATCTATCTCCGTGTCATCTAACATTTGGTTTTAGTGTGAGAAGGATGGTTCTATGTTGGTAAAAGTGTATACGATGCAAGCTATCTAGGCGGATTGAACATGATTTAAACTTTCTGATTATAGATAATCCATGGCGTTCAAATAGGATGTTGCCCATGCTAAAAGTGATAAAAGAGCATGAAAGTATAACTGGGAAGCTGCTGAAATGGTCAGCTAAGCTTGAGCAATGCACTCAGGTTGGTTATGTTTCAGCTTTTTATCAATAGAATGTAGAATGCTACTTTGTGTGATCTCCTAGTTTCACCTTCTGTAAGTGGTAAACTACTGAATGGCTAGAGAATGGGTTATCAGGTTCATCGATGCGGGGCAAATCGAGCTTAAAACACTTACCATCAAGAGTCGGGATTGGAGGATGCAAAGGACGAGAGGTCAAGAGCATCGGGGAAGATTTGAAGGCACATCCCAAAGATTCGACGAAGGGTGGAGCATCCAAGGCCAAGGGAGAGCATCACAAGGCCAAGGAGGAGTGCACCAAGGCAGCCCAGAAAGATGCGGACTGCCCACAGCTTTAGGCGGACCGCCTACTCAAGACCCAGCTCTCAGGATCTCAAGGAGGCGGACCGCCCCCTCTGCAGAGGCGGACTGCCCACTCTCCATTGAGTGCAGCATGAGGCGGGGCGCCTAGTTCCATGGGCGGACCGCCCACTACTGAGAAGACTAGACGAGAATTCTACTTATTTTGCTATGTAATTCCTACTTTAGTCCTACGTTGCTTATGTATTTCTAACCCACTTTGGGGGTACTTTAGACCTTTTATTATATTTAGAGGGCACCTATAAAAGGATCCCTTAGGCTTATTTTATGAGGAGCTAACTTTGAATTGAGAATTAGAAGAATTGAGAGAGGCAAGGACTTCTTGAGAAGTCAGAAGCTTCAATGTATCTCTTTGCTTGGAATCTATGATGGATCATCCTAGTATGACCCCGTGAATGGTTTAAGTCTCTTTTTTCCTTCGAATCAATCTACCTGTGTTAGTTTGATTCATTCTTTCTTCTTCTATTCTGTTCTTCCCGTCCCTACCTTTTCCTTTATCGTGTTTACTGCTTATTTTTGCTACTTTTATTGCTTCCGCGTATTTACCCTGCATCAGTTGGTACCAGAGCAAGACTCAGATGTTTTTCTTTTAAACCCTCGTTGTTCATCGTATCTTTAGATTCATGTTATTGTTCTTATCTTGAAAAAAGAAGAAAAAAATTGAAAAAGATGAAAAAATACAAAAAAAATTACTAGATGTTCTTAGTTGTGATGATTCCTTTGATGTTTGATATCGGGGATTGCTTGTTATTGTATTCCCGTTGATTGGGTACCCTCAAAACACGTTTTGGAGTTGAGAATCAAAAGCTCGAAAATAAAAAATCCCAAAGTTTGAAAAACCCTTGAATTTGATCGAAATTTCTTGATTTGGATTTGTTATTGATTATGTGTTGATATAAATCATTGAGATTGATTTTAGTAGTTGAAAACACATTAGGGTACCTTTGGATTGGGAAAACACCCTGAAAACATTGGAAATTGGGTGCCAAAAGACCAAGAAACACGATTTTGGACTGTGCTGAAGAACACAGTAGGCAGACAGCCCACTCTGGGAGGCGGCTGTGTCAAGTCTCTAGATCTCTGCTAGGTGGACCACCCCTTTACAGAGGCAGGGTACCCCTTTTGCTGAAGAGTGTCCGGGTAGAGTTTTCGTAGGATGTCGTTGGTTCTTTTCTTCCATACTTCTTGGTTAGTGTTTCTAAGGTAATTGTCCTACTTTATTGATACTAACTCTCGAGCTTTTAGGGTTTTGTGTGTCTTAGAGCTTTACTTAAAGTCGTAGAACTTTCTTTAGTCTCAAGTGTGCACTTTAAATAGCGTCCGTACATAGAGTACATAAACTCCATTCCGAACCATTACTTGGGTGTACTAGTTGTTGATCTTGCCATTGTGATTCCTAAGAGATCGAGAAGGTATTTGAGTGGAAAAAGGCTTGAGTGGTGAGAACAATAGTGTGTGGTCACAAAAGCCAACGACCTTGAATGTATACACGAGTGGAAAAAAAATTGAGTATTTATCTCTTGAGTATACACGTGAGGGATTGAAATTGTGAGGTCCTTTACTCTTTATTGTTACAACTATGGTTTCGGATGATGATTGTGGAGGGTACGACTCATGTGGGGATGATGGAGACTATGGTTCCTACGTTGATGATGATGGGTATTGCTATGATGATTTGGGGGAACAAGGCTCATATGGTGGTGAAGCGGGTTACTATGATGCTCATGTGGCTTATGAAGACTATGAGGCTTGTGGAGATGAATGTGAAGATTCTTATACTTCTAGTCAAGAATTTGAAGATAGTGACGCTTCGAGGTATATTGTTCCTACTTACTCTTCTTGTGATGAATTTTAGAATGTTGATAGTGACATAGAGAGGATTGATGATGAGGTTGATTATACGAATTGTTCATTTTCATCTTCTCTTGGTGTTTCTAATGTTATACAAGGGAGTAGTAGAGGGCCTTCCATTAGTTTGGAAGGAGGTGGTGGTTGTTCCATGGGAAAAAGGGAGGCTTGCATCTTTTAATTGTGCTAAACAACTTAATGCTCTTAATTCCCATGTGAAGGGTGACTTGAGAAGTGGTATTGCTTTTGCTACAAAGGGTTTGAATTGTTCTATCAATGCCGTGAGGGGTATGGGTAGTTGTAGTAGGAATAGTGCTATTGGCTATGGAACCAAGGTGAGAAGTTCCTATGGGTTCCATGGTGAGACTCATTTCTCGACTTTCAACAACACTTATAGTGTTGGAAGAGTGACGGGAAGTGGAAGTTATCCTAGTGATGGTACTGGGAGAGGAGGGATAAGGAAGACCCAAGTTGATGGTGATGCTACTCTTGAGCATTCAAGTCTTTACTTGGATGTAGATCTACAATACTTGGGTAGACGTAGGTTGGTTGTTGAGGTAAATGGACATGAAGACAACTTGCTCAAAATTGGTGAGACCGATGCCAATTGTATTAGTACTTCTTTGGTTGATAGGATAGGGATACCATGCTAAGTTCTAGAGCATCCTTATGAGTATAATGGAATTTGGGTTTCTAAGGAAGCTCGGGTGCTCATATCTCATAGGTTAGAGAAAGAAGTATGTTTGGTATGACGTGTATCCCATACGGATAGTGATGTATGGTTAGGTGAGCCATGGTTGCAAAACAATTGTGTGCAATATAGTGTTGGGAAGAATATGTATCTTGTGAGCATGGGTCAAAGGACTTACGGATTTGAACCTTGGCGGACAAGGGACCAATTGCTTACAAGTGCACTTTCCTTGGCTATTCAAACAAGAAAACAACAAGAACTTCATCCCATGGTTAAAATTAAACAAACGAGAAGTCCTACAAACACAAGAAATGGTAGGACTGTTGACACCCAATTTTGTCCCTCCTATTTCCAAAATCAACTGTTCTTGAATTTTACACACGATCGTGTATTCATTCTTGCCTCGTCTATTCTTTTCAAATTGCCTTCTCATAATAGCCTGGCAATTGAGGCTATTTTCAAAGCATCGTCTCAAACCATAGCTATTTTATAATTCTCGCAATTACTCCTTTTTTGATAAAATTATCCAAAATTATGTTAAGCCTCAAAATTACGATTTTTATGCATTTTATCCTCCTAACATTTTAAAATTAATCCACTAATTTTCCTATATTTTTAAATCCATTATATACCATTTTATACCCATTTTATACCCATTTACATAATATTTATACGCATATACACATATATATACACACAAGGCACACACATCAGCTATTTTTCTACACGTCACCTGCCTAGTGGATCGATCTTGATCGTCCACGTAGGCGATCCAACGGCCCAAATTCTATTTCCTTTAATCCATACCTACACGCGACCCCTCTCATTTTCCCCGTGTCGGCTCCGATACTCACTGTCTCTCTCTCTCTCTTCCTCTCTCCTCTCTCTCTCTCTCTTGGCAACTTCAAACGCCACCACTGTCAATGGGTTTTTTCGGGCATTTTAGCCAG
This sequence comes from Petunia x hybrida, assembly GCA_037355625.1. Classification (NCBI taxonomy): domain Eukaryota; kingdom Viridiplantae; phylum Streptophyta; class Magnoliopsida; order Solanales; family Solanaceae; genus Petunia; species Petunia x hybrida. Next base: position 9,956 of record JBBBVM010000474.1, read on the forward strand.
AGAAAATTGGGGAAAATTACATCATTGTATTCCTCGTGGAGTCCGCTACAAAACCCATACAATTTTAATGATTTTTGGGCAAAGGCGGCATTCGACCTTTGATAACTGTGACACCTCGCCGGGAGATGCCTCCGGCGGGCTCAGGTCGACATTTTAGGGATGTTATTGCTTGCGGGGTGAGAGACCCCACACGAAGGTAAGTCTATGGCGGGTCAATTTGACCCGACCCTGGTATGAACATAACCCTTCCCCTTCTACTGATTTTGGACATGTGTGAGACCCATGCTTAGATTCACCTAGTCTTCTGTATGTTAGCATGTTCATTATTATTTATTGATTAATTGAGGATGAAATGCATGACCAAATATTTTTACTCTGATACACTGATTAATATGAGCATTGCATGAAATTATTGAATGTTTGAGTATGATTTGTTCATTAACATGAGCTATGTGTTATCTTCATCGATTTAAACCTAGAATCCGTAATTAATTTAAGAGGTTGGTTTCGTGTAATGTGTTGGTTGTTTACCCAGTCTCAATACACAATCCTTGTGAATTGGTACCTAGTTTGGATTAAAAGTTGATTAGCATGATAAAGAGTCTCGATCGATTTTAAATTGAAATTTATAATTGATGCTTTGAATGGAAAACTGCTTGCTAATTCAGTGGAATAGAAATTTAAGATTTTGATTAGAATCTGTTGAGTTAATCAAGGGATTTTAAGATTCAAATTAGTTCATGCTATATTTATACAGTGATTCTTGAATCTAGACTCCATTATGGGTAAGGGAAGGGATTATGTTCATAAAAATCTTGGATAGTCTTAATTCTAGGGTTTTGATTGGTTTATATTTGGTAAAAATGTGCTGAGACTTCCTCTATTTCTGGAAATTATCTCCCCTTACCTTGTTTAGTTCCTCCCGTTTGAGTTAGAGCCCTTACTTCTCACCTATATAAAGGACTCTCTTTCAACTAAAAGAACACATTTCTGGACACTAAAATATCCAGGAATACACTGATACACTTAAAAAAGGGACCTACATTAGCTTTCTGGCATTCCACTCTCTCTCTCTGTTTGCTTGTTTCTTTGGAGGCTGTTGCTTACAGTTTGTGTGCCGGTTCTTGCATCTCCTCTTTTCTGTTTGCATTCAATCTCACAGTACTTAAAGGCATTCATTCTCTCTCCTGATTTCCTATTACTTTATGCATATATGTATGGCATACTCTTATAATATCCTGATTAAAACCATTAATGTATTATGCTATGCTCTGGTTCTAGAGTGTCTTGAGTAGTGTCTGCACTTTCTGTCAATGATTTCCAGTTGCAATCAGAGTCATAACGCTTTCCATATTGCTTAGTACCTCTGTGTGTGTGCATGATCTTACCCCATCCCTGTTGCTTTTAAATCACTGGTATGACTTGTCGGCACATCTATGAAGCATAGCAAAGGTGCACTAACTGCACCTACTCCTGGCATATCTTTTCCTTTTGGGTCCAGGCTTTCCCCTCCCCTGTTTTCCCCTGCTGACCTTTTTCTTCTGCAGTTATACCAAGGTAACTGGGTTGTAGTTACACCCCATTTAGTGTGTTTAAAAGCTGGGAAGCAGCTCCTTACTTCCCTGGGTAGAACTATGACTGAATGAACTGTTTTAAGTACTATCGAACCTCTACTTTATGACTTTCCCTTAGAGGCTGTCCCATTTCATGTACATCCTAGTATTCCCTGCCTGTATACATTAAAACAGGGGTTGACAGTGTGTGCATAGCCATCCAGGGGCTTATTCTTTACCCTTTACTCCTATGTGTTACAAAGCATGACATTTAGGACTTTACAAAGCATCCTTTGATATTGAAACTGACAGTTGCATGCTATTTCTTAAAATTACATGACTGTGAATGAGAACACTGCATTAAGGTTCTAAATATTGAGGAAAACTCACTGCTTTAATCCGAAAATCACTTGACAGGGGCTATTTGTGTTATTTGAGCTTAAACTGAACACTTTTGAAAAAATAGAATCTGCTCCTATTTTGTATGAATGATCTGGGCCCAATAACGTTTTCAAAACAGGCCATTTATGTGCATAAATCAATTTTGACCACTACCTATGCCCTTATACACTAATCTAATAGTGTATAGGGGTGTATAAAGTACTCGGGGTCGTTTATACGCTTTAAAACTATATTTTTTAGAGTAAACCATCATTTAGATCATGTATTTGCATGTATATATGTATATATACCTACTATTATGTGCGACAACTCTTATTTGCTCTTATGTGCTTATGTGAATCTATTTTTCAAAAACAGCCTCCTTACCTATATGTATTTCCAAAAGCCGACCCCTACACAAAAAGGCCATTAAGGTTAGGGCTCGACAATTAATGATGAGTCACGCCGACCATAAATGAGCCGACATTTTGTTTTAAAAAAATAAAATTCCCTTTGTCCTTTTGCTAAAATATGAATTTTACTTGCAAAATAGACTATTATGTAAATATCCTTTTCCAAATATGTTAATTGTGTGTGTAAGTCAAGATTGAACACCCATTTGTGTTATAACCTTTGTTTACGATTAGGCTTTTGACATTAGAGTCCGTGGACACGACTAGGCTCAAAACTTAGGCCGAATGTGAAAGTCACTTGCATGTATAAGTACATTATACCTTAGTTGAAATGCAAAACTCCCAAGTTAGTATGGAATATATACTGTTTAATCCCAAAATTAAGACTCGGACGGTAACCACTTTTTGTCGGACTCGGGGAAGTGCCTAACACCTTCTTCCCTGAGTCACTTGGACTTCTTACCCGTATAGAATCTCTGAAATGGACTAGTAGACCTTTTGAACTTGACTTTAGACATTAGGTGACCTAATACGCCTTAGAAATTATATTAGGTGGCGACTCCAACATCTAAACTCAAATGAGTTCACCCAGTCAAATCCGAAACCCGACTCGCTTCGAGTTGAGTCCAAAACAAGGTATGGCAGAATGACGACTCTGCTGGGGATACTCAAAGTCCTAACCATGACGAGTCTTTGCTTTTGGGATTTATTATTATTTTGTTATTCGTTATTATTATTGTTGTACTAACTTGGTTTCCTTTTTTGTTTTTTCTTTCTTTTACTTTTTATTTATTGTATCATTTATGTAACATTTTGCATTTCACTCATACTCCCCCACTCCTGGGAAACGACACTTCACACACATACGGCGATTACGTGGATCCCGGTCGCTTCACCACCAAAACACCTTTTAAGAGGGACATGTTGGAATATAGTTGGTCCGTGGTACAACCAACAATTTCAAATGATCCCACTCCTTGGTCGTCCGCCTTGGGGAACTATGTCTAGAATTACACCACTCTTCTATTGTAATGAGCATGCATTATGCCGTAGGAGGGGCTCCCCGTGAGTCGACTAGTTTTTCAACTTTTCCAAACTACCTAAACGGGTTTCCCGACCCCAAAGGGACGTTTGGACATGATTATGTGCATTTGAGAGAAAAGAAAAGAAAAGAGAAAAAGTGAGACAAGAATGAAAATGCATTTTGATTTATTCAATTATTCTCAAAGGGGACGGGGTTTTAAATTTTATTTCTTCTTTATTTTTAGGTCACAATGAGTCAAAAGTTTCATCATTTTGGAATGACTATGGGAGCACTCCTTTGTTAACTGGTTGGTGGAACAACTTGTCACTAGGAGAGCAAACCGAAGTACGTCAACACTTGGGTCATTTGATTTCGCTGTTAGAAATGGAACCATGTAGGGAGATGATCGAAGCAGCAGTGTCATTTTAGGATGAGAATTGAACGTGTTTAGGTTTGGAGACATTGAATTAACAACTTTGTTGGAAGAAATACGGGATTTTGTGTCACACTCGGGATTAAACAAGCATCGTTGGCAATGGGGTCGCATACTAGCACCTAGCGTCTCCACAGCTGACGAGTTTCGTAAGAAGTTAGGGATGGAAGCAAGTGTGGACGTGGGATTTCTACAACAAAAAAGATCCCTTTTCCTATTTTTACACTCGGTTTGGGCATTTGAGGGCGTATGATAGTTATAAGAAGGAGTTCGAGTCCTATGGTGATTGGAGGAGAGCTAGACCACTTGCATTCGCTATCTTTTCTTAGGAGTGATGGCTTTCCCCGAGAGTTCAAGTCACGACATATGTTTAAGACTTGTCATGGTTGCCGATGCAGTGTTCAACGAAATTAATGGCTATCGTTATACCATAATTCCTATGAATGTAGCAGACATTTATCGAGCTTTGGGTTGTTGCAAGAGAGGGGCAAAAGACTTCCAAGGATGTAATCTTTTACTACAAGCATGGTTCAGAGAAAATTTAAGGAAAGCAAGAGGCGTGCAAGCATTGTCCAAACCAGCCGGTTGCAACTACTTGATTGGGGAACGGTATGGTTTTCAAAACTCAAGCAGCCAAGCAGCACAGAGAGATGGATAAGATTATTTGAAAACATAACAGAGGACTCAATTCAGTGGATGTTCACTTGGTTTCCTTCATCAGAATTTATCATCAGTTCTGAGAAGGCATCTTATGTGATACTTATGGGAGTAAGAGGTCTCC
>JBBBVM010000475.1:1800000-1972929 GCA_037355625.1 Petunia x hybrida
GAAATTCTTTTCATGTCCATGTCCATCCATAGCGATTCAATGAAACCTGTATTTCATCCATTACTTAGAACATATAATGTTATGAAATTAATATTGCGATTCGACAATAAATGTTTTCTACTCATATTTCCTAAATTAAATTTATTTTCTTTACTAAAATGTATTTCAAAGAAATATTAGTCATTTTTTGAATCATTTAATTTACTTATATAAATATCATGTTCGATCGGAAGTTAAACTTTTAGATTCTTAAATGATATCTTGCGGGAATCTCATTCTTTAATAATGGAGGAGGGGGTAACAGAGGTGGCCAAATATACTATAACTGTATATCTAAATGGAAGACATTCTTTCTTTGTTTTGTTCGGTTTATCTTTTATATGTGCTTTCATCCATTCGAGGGCTTTTAGCATTAATAGCCTGTTTGGCCAAGCTTTGGAATAGCAAAAAATGCTTATTTTTCTCCAAAAGTGTTTATTTTGAAAGATTGAGGTGTTTGGCCTAGCTTCTACGAGAAACATAAGTACTTCTGAGTGACAACAGAAGTTGTTTTTCTGCTGTAGGGAAGAAGCTGGAAAAAGTAATGTTATTCGAAATATTTTAATAAAATGCAGTCTTTTGAATCCTTTATTATTTATTATATCGTTATCTCCCAAATTTCACATTGGCAATGGTTTGGATCAATCTATTACCACCGCATTGGTTTTCTATTTAACGATTACTCTTACCTCTGCAAAAAAGAGGCACCCTACAGGGTAGGACGCGTTCGCATTTTATTGTACGCTCAACTAATTGTGATTGCCACATGACAACTTGTTTAAAATGCAAAGCGCTACGTGATGTGCGCTACGTGATTGTGTGCAATTTTGCCAATAACATGCAAACTAACATAGTTACCTTTTGAATTTTTCTTTTCTTTTGTTTATTCCCCAAGAGAGAGTTTGATTCGTGTTGACTCCCGAGTTGGTTAAGCGTCTGATCCAAAGCGAAGTAAGCAATGACCGATTTGACTGATGACCAGAGTGGTACCAAGAATGTCACTAAACCGGTTGACTATCCCAAAACTTCAAATAAGCAACTAGTTGCCGCTTATGATGAACAAATTGCTAGAATGGCTAAACAAATGGAACATATGCAAGCTGAGATTGAGAGATTGAAGGAACTGAATCGCATGTCAATGCTAACTCATGGACCAAACCCGTCTCAGTCCTTACACCAAAACACATCTATCATGCAATCATGCGCAAATCCAAACTTTAGATCCACTAGTTTGAACACCCCCAGTATTCCTAAATACCGCCCATTTACCCTACACTCAATATCCATACTTCCAATGCCCGCTAGCCACAAACACTTCTCACCCCACACCACCTAATGCTACCATCCCAGTCGTCTCCACACTAGCTGCCATGCAAAGATTCTCAAGTGAGTCAGTGCTGAAAAATCCAGATAATCAATATTATGAACACGAGCCAACCCTCAAGGTCTCTAATCCTTATGGTTATTTGACTCAAGCGGAGATGCCTTTATCAAGAGAAATGCCAGTTAGGACAGCTGAACATGAATACATGGTTTGGAAAATGAAAAGCCTTGAACAGTCCATGAAGAACTTGCAAGGGTTGGGAGGGCACCAAGGTATCTCATACTGGAATCTCTATTTGTACCCCGATGTTGCACCTCCTCCAGGATTTAAGGTGCCAAAATTTGACATGTACAATGGTCATGGAGACCCATATGCTCATTTGACCATGTACCTCAATTGGATGAAGGGTGCAGGAGGCAAAGAAGAACTTTTAATGGCTTATTTCAGTTATAATCTGGAGGGAATTGTGGCTGAGTAGTTCGCATGACAGGATATAAGCAAATGGCACGTTTTTGATGACGTGGTCAATGATTTCATAAAGCAATTCGAGTACAATGTTGACATAGTCCCTAACCTTATAACCTTGTCCAATCTGAAGAAGAAACCAACAGAAACCTTTAGGGAATACACACTGAGATGGCGAGAATATAGGCTACGAGGGTAGAACCGCCAATGACTGAGAAAGACATGGTTTCATCCGAGCCCAAGATGATTCTTATTACATGAACTTGCTCCCTATGATGGGTAAATCCTATTCTGAACTTCATGCGATGGGATAAATGGTTGAAGAAGGTGTTAAAACAGGGCGAATTATAAGTTTTGCTGCAACGAAGGCAACTGCACAGGCCATCCAGACTGATTCGAGTGATTTCAAGAAGAGAGAAAATAAAGAAGAGGTTGCCATGGTTGCACAGACGCCATATCTGGGTCCACGGCGGCAATTTAAATATCGACCTCCTTCCCAGCTTTATTACCAGCCCGCACAACAACCACCTCTCCACCAATCAACAATCACCAATCCCTAAGTCTGCACTTTTCAAAGTCGCCCACCTACACCAAAACCACGCAATAATCTTGGAAAAAAGATATATAAAACCTACACACCTATAGTAGAACCTTACAGTCAGCTTTATGAAAGGCTAAGGGAAGCTGGAGTGATTTACCCTATCGCTGATGCAACCACTAATCCTCTTCCAAAATGGTTCGATGGAACCAAACATTGTGCCTATCATTCTGGGGCTCCAGGGCATGACACTAAAAATTGCTACAGTCTAAAGAATGCAGTTGAAACTTTGATCCAAGAAGGTTTGATTCAACTCACCAAATATGCACCTGCCAATAACAAATACCCTTTGCTAGATGATGAGAATGGGGTACACTTAATATAAGTTGATGAGGCTGAAAAAGGGATCATTGTGATCCCAAAGAGCCAAACAACTAAGAAGAAATCTCGAACTTACAAAGTTGGGAGGACCAAAAGCTTTCAGCATAAAGGACAAATCAAGTCAAATCCAAACTGGAATAAGTTTTTTTGAAGAAATTTTTTTTGCCAAAGAAGTTAAAGGTAAATGCCTGGCCAATATCAAATCAAGTGCAATCAAGATATACTACATTTGACAAGCGGCACAAGAGGTCTTTTCATTTCAATGTAATTTTCTATGTAATGCGAACTATGCGTAACCTAATTCCCAAGGCGGGATACGTAGTAACTCACATATAGTTCAGTTCATAGAAATTCCCCATTTTCTCTTTTATGTAATTTTGAACTACTTCTGACCTGATTCCTGGAATGACAACAAGATAAGTAGGCAATCCCATCGGATCCGGTCAAAATATTGTAATACTTTAAGCTTGTCTATCTTTTGATGATGTAATTCCGAACTATGCATCTAGGCAGATGTGTAGGCATTCCCATTCGGATACGGTTTCGTACTTAGACTGCCATATTCTCCAAAATCTTTATGTAAGCAGAACTACGCACGATCTGATTCGCAAGGAGGGATACGTAGGCTCCTCCATCGGGCTTGACTCTTTGATATTAAAATTTTTATTTTCCCTTGAAAGTCAACTGGGGAAATTTTTGTAATGAAAGCTAAAGAAGTGAGAAATGGAAACTTGGGCAAATTTTGCATAACAAGTCAAAAATATAGTTTTGCAAAGCAAGTTGAAAGTTAAAGATCATAACTGGGGCAGCTTTGCAAAGAAAATTAAAGAAGTTTGTGGAATCAATACTGGGGAAAATTTTGTAAGATAAATGGGGCAAATTCTAGAAGCTAACTGGGGAAGAATTTTGCAAGATTATTAGTTTGATTATCAGGAATTGAATTGGCCAGAGTTAGAAAGTTGGCTGAAGCAAACAGTGCAAAGTTGCAAGATAAAGGATGCTCAACGTGCTTTAGACATATGTCGCAACCTAAGAAAATGCAGAGATCATTAAATACAGAAAATGTTTAAGTCTAGAAATATGTTGCCTTGTTTCATTAAGCCAAGTCTCAGAATTCGGATCACAAATCCAAACAAAAAGAGAATAAGAAAGTGGCTACAGGATCAAGATCTCAGTCAACACGAATCAAACACCCCCTCCCAAACTAACAATTTTTCTTTGAGCGCAGGAACATGAAGAATCGCTGGAATTAAGCATCGAGTATATCCATCGGGATCGAAAGTCTATTTGACTCGTCGCGGCTTTACCGACATAAGCCAAACGGCCTAAATTGTCACTTGACATTTCCTTTATTTTAACATTATCATGTCTATATGAATTTAAAGGATCCTTTGTTTTGCAGATAATTCTACCATTTATTCACAAGTATCAACATCAAGCCCATTGGTGATTTTTGAAGATGTTGTATTATTCTTGTCATCTATCGAGGCAATATGTTATCTTATTATGACAATTATTCTCAAACTTGTCATAGACAATTGTTTGGCTCATTATTGGAGTTATTATTTTTCGATCTATCACAGACAATCAAGGATATTATTATTGACAACACAATCCTTATATTTTGGATCTATCGTACACAATTGGTATCGTTATCATTTCAATGGCTTTCCACATTGGATCTATCATACGGAATCAATGGTATTATTCCAACGGCCTTATATATTGCATCTATCGTGTACAATCGATGGTATTATTCAAAGGTTTTCAATATTGGAATCACCGTACAATTGGTGGTATTTATTCCAATGGCTTTTATATTAGATTTCTCATACACAATCGATAGTATTGTTCCAAGGACTTTCTAAATTGGTGGTATTTATTCTAGTGGCTTTTTATATTAGATTTATCGTACACAATCGATAGTATTGTTCCAAGGACTTTTTAAATTGGTGGTATTTATTCCAATGGATTTTTATATTGAATTTATCGTACACAATCGATAGTGTTGTTCCAAGGACTTTCTAAAGTGGTGATATTTATTCCAATGGTTTTTATATTGGATTTATTATACACAATCCATAGTATTGTTCCCATGACTTTTTATATTGGGGGTGTTATTCAAATGGCTTTCAATGTTGTACCTATCGAATACAATTAATGATATTGTTTTAATGGTCTTCTATTATCGCATTTATCGTATACAATTGATGAATTTATAGGTTTCTAACCTAGTTTATCGTATACAATCGGTGGCATTACATCAATGGTCTTAATATGATTGAGCTATTATCCAGTCTATCGGATACAATCATTGACGTTGTTTCAACTGAGTTATTTATGAAGCCTACCGTAGATAACTGGAGGCCTTATTATGAAGTCTATCATGGACGGACGAATACATTATTATCATGAAGCCTACCATAGACATCCTGGAGGCCTTATTATAAAGTCTATCACGGACAGGCAAAGACATTATTATCATAGAACCTACCGTAAACAAATGGAGGCCTTATTGTGAAGTCTATTGTGAACAGGCGAAGACATCATTATTATGGAGCCTTCCGTAAACAACTGGAGGCCTTATTGTGAAGTCTATCGTAAACAGGCGAAGACGTCATTATTATGGAGCCTACCGTAAACAACTGGAGGCCTTATTGTGAAGTCTATCGCGAACAGGCAAAGACATTATTATTATGAAGCCTACCGTAAACAACTGGAGGTCTTATTATAAAATCTCTCACGAATAGGCGAAGACGTCCTTATCATAGAGCCTATCGTAAATAAGCGGAAGCCTTATTATGGAATCTATCATGGAAAAATGAAGACATTATTCATGATGTCCCAGAATCCTCTTTGCGTTATGCACACACCGTTTTGCCATTTAATTTGGGTCTACTTGATGATTCATCAATCATTGCTCTTTGCTCGAACATCGGTCATTACCAAAAAGACGGTATTTTTATCCTTATATTTTATTTAAGTCTACTTTATGTTTATGGATTGAAGTTCTTTATTGTTTTATTTTCAATCTACCAACAGCCCTGAAGTCATCTTGCCTCAGAAAGCCGGATTGCTTCTCTAGTTGATTGGAAGACAAGCTTATCATTGATTTTGCAACCAACATCTACAAGTTTTATTATTGTTAATTCTTTCTTACTCTATTTATCAAGTCTTATTTACAGTTACTCGCTTACCACTTATGTAGACTTTACAGAATTTTAACAACGCCGCAACAATATATGGAGCATAATGTGGAACTCTTTCTTAGCAGTGAACTGGGGCAATCGTTGATATGAGTTAGACTCGTCAACGAAGATCTGAAGAATCGCACTCGAACAAGTTGTCAACCCTAGAGGTCGGTCTTGTGTCAATCCTAGAGGTCGGTCTTCTGTCAACCTTAGGGGTCAGTCGAATTCTTTCCTATTTGTGTGTCCGTTTTTGTCAATCGTGCGGGTCTCCGATACAGGTACAACTTTTGACTTAATTTATAATCTGTCTATAGTTTGCTATTTATATCTAGCATTTATTTGTTAAACTCTCAACCTGTTTGCATTAGTTCTTTTCTTTTTGGCTTGAGTATTCATCGATAACATGTATGATGTTTGGTTAAGACAAGTATTAATTCCTGTTTGATTTTGACATATAAAGAATATGATTCAGTGTGTTTAGAATCAGTCCAACTTAGGTCGTGATGCTGCATTTTATCTTCAGGTGATCTCCTTGATATATAATATGAAATTTGATAAAAAAGATCGAATCTTTATGGTCTAAACTGTTGCAGTCCTGTTAGATGAAGTATGAAAATGGTTTGAAGTTATGAAGCTTACCTGTTTAGTTGAGTCTTGGTGCCTTGTTTCCCTGTTTGTTTTAAGAGGGAGTTATATTGTTAGCAGGGTGGCATGTAGGAAGTTTTGGTGCTGCAGGTTAAGAGAGGAGATAGTGATGGCTGTTGCAGTTGTTTTTGGTGAGTTGAGGGAGGAATCCAGTATAGGTGCCTTGTGTGTTTAGTTTATGTGAAAGGTCAGGGTGTTATTTTTATTGCTTGTGAGTATGAGGGAGCCTTAGGGAGTCTGCAGGTCTATAGAGAATTGAGAGTGATGGAGTAGTATAAGAGTTGTTTTTGGGAGGCAGTGAGGTTGCTAAGGAAAAGTGTTAGGGTGTAAAGTGTTAGAAAGTGCAGGTTGTCTAAGTGTAGCTCAGGGAGTTAGTTCTGGTAGCAGGTTGCTTTTGTTGTTGGTTTTGATCCTAAGGATGCTATAGGAGATAGTGGTGGCTGTTGTAGGTGTCTAGTGATTTAAAAAGAATGTAAGGGTGTGTGCAGGTTTGTATGGAGAGTATTTGGTAGCTGATGTTGTCAGGTTGATGCAAGTAGTAGAGGGGTTTAGGAAAGTGTCTCAAGTTGTCTAGTTTCATGTAAAACTGAGTGGTTAAAAATGGAGAACCCCATCATATAGGTTACCTGCCATGCCTTCTCTGATTTCAGTCATTTATTTCAAGTTGTAATCAGTTTCAAGCCTGTAGTAGATCCTATGCTCGTATTGTTAGTTTATCTGGAGGTCTCTTTTCTTCCTTTAGTTGGTTATCTGGAATATGGCATTTGTTAGCAGTTTTATCCTCACCAAGTTAACTTTGAAATGCAGCTTGCCAAACCAGTTTCTTAAGGAAAATGCCAAGTTGAAATTCTCAGTTAACATCTTCCTGGTTTGTTCTTTTAAAATCTGGAATTTTAAAAAAGTGTTTCTATCTAGTAATTTTGGTTTCTAGTAGAGTTTCTTGTCTCCAGTATGGTCCTAGGCTTCCCTGGTCTGTCCTGAGTTAAATATTTCTTAAGCTTTCTTGTTCTCTCTGCCGGTGCAATGATCACTCTTCTCTGTTTGGTTATTGTGAGTATCATGTGATCAAGTAAACGAGGTGTTGTATGCTATATGTAGTTCAAGGAGTTTGATGCTGCAAAAATAGAGGGAGGCTGGTGAGTTGCAGGTATTAATGGGTTGGCTATAGGACCTATTAAGCTGTTCCAGGTTCCGTTTCATGGTTTGAGGGAGTTTATAAGGAGGTGTTTTAGCTTCATAGCATTGTAGTGGAGTTTGTATGGGGATTATTTGATGGTATTGCAGTGTATAGGGGTGTCTAGATAAGTCTCAGGTTATGTGAGAGTGTGAAGGAATATAGGGAGCCAGGGTAGAATTGGTCTGGTATATGTGTGTGCTGGCTTCAGTTTTGCCTTTGGTAGCTCATCCTTCCCTGTTCATTTTGCTCCTGAAAGTTTTGATAAGAGAATGATTTTTTTTCCTTAAGTGATTATTCTAAAAACTATGGTTTTCCTTTCAAAACACAAGAGCTTCTTTGATTCCTTTATTAGTATTGAAGCAGGTGGAAATTAAATTTTGGTATCACATGATTGAAGTAGATTATGTTAGTTAAGATTCCAAGGTCATGATATGCAGCTGTTAATGTATTAGAATCTTAGCCTATGCTTAGTCGCAGTAATGTATATATGATTTCTTGATAATCTGATAGGTTTTCTTCTTATCTCAAAAGAATTATAATCTAATAGGCTCCCTGTATTAATAATGTGATGTTAAAATTATGAATTCTGAAATAGAAGAGATCAGTTATCCACTTAGTCTGGTGAGTTTGTATAAATTAAATTCTTGCACTGGTATTAATCAAGTTGAGCATGGGATTTCTAAGTTGTATTGTTTAGGAGAACAAGACATGTAGTTTTCCCTTTGTTGTCTGTTATGTTCAACATGTTTCAAATTGCTCCTGAAGATGATACTCTTAGTTTAGTTGTTCAATATCTCAGATTGTAGTTGTTTTGGTCGCACACTAATTCTTTTTCTCTATATTTTCTTTTGCATAAACTTTGGGGCGAGTTGGTAAAACTCACAATTGAAATTGGTCTATTGGCATTATATCTGTTCGGGGTCAATTTCGGGTCTCAAGTTGAGAAGATTGGTATCGAGGCTCACTTGCGAGTTTGCATTTCTGGGTTCTATTTTTCTTACTCTCTCTCTTTCCCGCTCCTTTAGAATCCATGTTTCGGATCCCCGTAGACCTTGGTAGGATAGACGTTTTGTATTTTGAAATCACTATTCTTTGTCGCATGTTTAGAATTATTTTATGTAACACCCTATTCCCGTTTCTTTGGGATTCGACAATTACTTTAAGATGTTAAGAACCGTTTGTCAATTAATGAGTGCAAAAAATAAGAATTCAATTAAAATTATACCCTTTTATTATTATTTATATTTAAATTATTTATTTATTTTATTAAATATTTATTTATATATTTATTTATTCATTAATTAAATTAATGAAATGATTATTTTATTTATTTATTTATTTAATTTTATTATCTATTTATTTATTTAACCAATTAATTATTATTTGTTTATTCATTTAATTAATCTCTAATTATTTATTATTTATTTATCTATTATTGGCATATAACCTTATTTATTTTATTTTATTTATTTACTTATTTATTTATTATCCCCTTTACTTATTTATTCTATATTTTTCAAATAATCTAAATTATTTAAATTCGTGAAAACTGCAAGATTAACCGCTTTTAGTGGATTTTCGAAAGTGCTCCCGTAATAGAGACCTTCTTTCGAATTTAAAAGAACCACTTACCTAGAATATCTAAAAAATCAATTTCCTTTTAAATAAGGAAGAAATTTGCACTCGTTAATTAATAAACGGTTCCTAATTTTTCTAAATTAAGTGGCGACTCCAAAGAAACGCTTTGGAGTCCCATTTTGTTGAAATATACCCGAAACTTATCTTTTTTAAAGAGAGGTAATAATTTTTGGGGTTCAACAAGTTGCTTTTCTCCAAAAGTTACCTAATTACCTCTATTTTTTTTACTAATCTATATATATATATAAAAGGAGACTAGTAGTTAGGTTAGTTAGAGAAGTAGTTAGGAAAAAAATTAGGACAAAATATTTGTCCATTGTCTTAAATTAAAAGATAAATTTTAAATTATATTATAGTTACTTTTTAAATAGATTGGAAGATAAGTTTTATAAAATTAAAAAAAAGATAAATGGATATGCAATGAAAAAGTTTTTGATTTTGAACTGAATGACAAAATTAATCGATTATAGATAAGGTGTTTGAAGTGTATAGACTGCAGTAGGATTCAAATAAACAATATAAATATTCAAACCTTTTGAATATAATTTGAAAGATAAAAGTTTTAAAGTGAAAGATAAAGTATTTGAACTTGAACTAATTGAAAGTGTAGCTGATCTAAATAAAATAAAATAAAAAAATTACTTCATCAGTAGAAAATGCCTAAGCTTTTGAGATCTCTCAATCCGGTTTTAATTTAAATTGAGAGATATTATAAATAATTTGGATAAGTGAGGGTATAAGTTCAAACTTTGATAGTAGATAATATCCTATTTTTAAAAGTTATTCAGTTAACAATGATGATGTTGAAATTCACCAGCAATACTTAAGTAAACATATAAAGATAATATTTTTTAAACCTAAACTGAGATATATACCGGTTCTGCATTCGAATCGAAATTTTGAATTAAAAGATTATTTTGTTAAGATAATATCTTTGTAAAGATAAACATTAAATTTGGATTTGAATGAAAGATAGAAATTTTAAACTAAGTGTTGTTCATTATAAATTCCAAGTGCCAATAGCTTCCTCTACAACTATTAGTCCATAGGATATTTAGATTTTGCCCCTTTTATATATGCCTCCGAGTGTGTTTAACACTTTCTAATTTTTTTTATTTTGTATTGTACTTTCTATTTATATGTGTAAATTACTTGAAAGAATTATAGTAGTAAGTCTTGGAAAACTTTTACGGCAAATATTGGTGTAGTAGTTGTTGCTTATCACGAAAAGAAGGAAAATTGGAATGATACATTATCATATTATTTATATCATCTCTAATAGCAAGATCTTCCCAATTCTGTTGTGTCTTCCAAGTTGGATTATTCTAAAGATTGTTGGTATGTATTTTCTTCTAAGGTTTTGTATCCTTCTGTTTAAATTTTCTGAATTTTGTAAGAAATTCTACATTGTAGAGTTATTTATAGTACTTCGACAATTTGCTTACCATTCATATTATGTTAATCCAATGTTGTATAGTAGTAACTCGAGTAATGAATATAATCTTTCAGATCTTTCCATACAACCGTGTCTTTAAGGCCGCCGATCGCTTGAAAGGAGCGAATTTCTACCGGTTTTGTTGGTAGATGATACATTATTTATTTAAATTGATGCTCATAAATTTAAGTTTATCTATTTGATCCACTTTCCAAAGGAATTTCAATAGTTCATTTGAATTTGAAGGAAAGTAAGAGGGAATGGAAAAATTGGTAACTTAGCTTTTCTTTCAATGGAAATGGAGTAACAAATGCTGACGAGGAAGAAGAATATACTTTCTTTCTTGCCATGAATCTTTTGGACTTTTTGAATAGTTGATAGATTGTAAGGAATTCTTGAATTAATAGTTATTAGATTCTTTTAGCAAATCATATACAATAATTTTTCTGGAATGGATGACGAGTATTAAGTTTCTTTAATGGAGTGAAGATAATGAATTAATGTTACGCTATCGTCTCCACTTTTTTTATTGACGATCATTGACTATATTCAGGCTTATAGTAAAGGTAATTTACACTTTGGATTTGTTGCCATTTCAATGCAATGGGACATAATATTTTGCATTATAAGAAGTTCATATAGTAGGGCATTTCTATAGTTTCTCTGCTCTGCACCCCTCTGGATTGATTTATACTTTTTTTCTGGAGTATTGTAACATTAACTACATTAATGACGACAAGAAACTTCATTGTATTGTTTTTCTTTTATTGTATTGTTTGTGTTTGCTATTTAAATATTTTGTTTAGTCACTTGATCACGGCAGTCATGGCCTTTGTTTCATTACAAAGACAAGGCTAGATATTTGATACTAATGTTGTACCATAAGATACTTGATATTCTATCATATTCCTCATATATTGCCTTCTAGGTTTGAGATTATAAATACATTGCTGATATTATTTAGCAGTGTTTACTTATTTGAATACTTAGTCTTCAAACTTTCTTTAAACTCATCATTGCTGGAATTTGTCCAATGTAATTTAGGGTTATCTCTTTTATCTTCTTTCTTTCTTTCCGTATGATTTACTTCAGAGAGAGTATAAAAGTCTACTTACTTATTAACCAGAGGGAAAGTAAGTGAATACATATCAGTATTTATAAAACCATGATACGTTTTAAATCAAGAGATGATTTGTCGTTCCTTTCTCTATAATTTTAAGTTTTAGAATAAGCATAGTTCAATAAACTCTGTATGCTTATCGTTTTAGGGTGAATGAGATATTCATTCGTGAAAAAATATATGTTCATGCTGGTTATTCTTTCTAAATATGTTAAAGAAAATATTCAAAACATAGGGTGCATGCCAAAAAGTATAGAAACTACAAATATTGGTGGACAACTTTTGCTATCGAGTAGAATATTTCAACTAAGGTAAATAACTAAAAAGGAAAAACTAAGGGGGTGGGGGGATAGACTTGAATAATTGAATTGAGTGTGGTAAATTTTGGAATATAAGTTGAGAATCAAAATTAAAAAAAATATGTACGTAATTGAAGTCTTATTATATGATAAAGCAAACAAAAATCTACAATATTTATATCCTTTTTTTAAAAGGTAATAATATTTATATAAAATTAGAGTTTATTTCGGGTGACTAAATTCCGCGCAACAATACACAACGCCATATTCCTGTTTTTGTACAAGAAGGGTTATAACAATTAGATTTGGTGTATTCAATTAAATGAAATAATAATTTGCATGATTAGTAAGTAGCTTTCCATAAAAACCAGTTATTCATGTTCAATGTTTCAAAGCTTCCTAATTCTGATACAATTAAAAAATTATTTTAAGACTATAATTTAGTGAGGTTAAGCTATCGGCTAGATAATGTTATAATTTTTATAATAAAATTATTTATCTTATACTTGAATTTTAAACCAAATCAACTTAACCCTAATATTTGAATTTGAAATAATACTATAGGATAGTTTGAGAGTGTTCATCAATATCTAATGAGTTTGTATTATTATGGAGTCTTTTCAATCATTGCTATTGATGATTGACTTACGTAATAGCTACTTGTGCTGATCAATGTAAATGAAAAAACAAAGTCAATCATCCTCTTTTATTCTTTTATTGGTTTTACTTATTTTATTATAATCTTATTTAGCCCCAAATATACAAATAATACTTAAAGAGATGTGTTAAAATTTATTACTGTAAATATCTCATTTTCTTATGTGAGGAATAAAAAATACAAAAGATTAACTTTGCATACTTCTGCTTTTGGAACATGGGCGATGATTTGGAGGATGATTGATGTTACGATGGAATTAGGACATGCACAATTTTTGCATAATACTTGGATTGAATTCTTTGGTCGGTACTCTATTCAAAATACTTTATGACATAATAGTGTGAGTTGTGAGTATAGAATAATATTAGTTATATATTTTCAAAAAAAAATAGTCAATTAATTCGTGTTCAAATATAAAAGTTTTATTACTTCGTGTTATTGCTCCATCTTATTTGCCATGGAGGTGGGATTGAAAAGGCTGGTTTCGTAGTTAGTTGAAAATTTAACTATGGTAGGAATTCTTCCGTTTCATAAATTTTAAATTTAATGAAATTATGGCTTTAGAAACTCAGTTGCCGACTGAGTGTCCATTGAGTGATTTTTTTAATTGTTATGAATTGCCTTTTCTCTCTAGATTTGTTTTTTCATTTTGTTGGTGTATTTTACACCGAAGAATACTTATATATAGTTTTATGTTGAATAAACATCATTATTGGAAGGACATTATAAGGTGAGGGAGATATGTTGCATCCACATATTTAAATAAATAATGTTATTATTTACTTTCTCCATCACATACACTTGGTATTTTATTTGCAGGTGTACATCGTGAAATTGACAATGATCTACTGACCTTACTAAGAAATCCATATTTTGAAAGAATTTACGTACAACTTCTGCAAAATACTACTTTCATTCGGCAACAAGTTCTCGACAAGTATGTAACAATAAGAAGAATGAGACTACAGTTTTTAAAGACATAGTAAAAATTTTAAGACGTGAAGTATTTGCAACAATACCATATGCTGCTCAGATTCATATCTAACTGTGTTGTTGAAATATCAAAAAATAAGAGAACAATCAAGTTGAATAATTGATATATTTGTACACGAACCAGTTTATAGTACATATGATTTTTCAGGGAATATGGAGCTCATGGGTTTCAAGGAAACAATTTCATAATCAAGAAGATGTTTATGATTAATGATGTTTTTCTTCAATCTCTGTTATGACTTTACTTACTATTATTAAGTTATCTCTAGCATTTAATTTTTGTCATACTCAAAAGATGTTGGAAATGTTGTAAATAATGCATTCTTATATGTTCTGAATCATGTTATATTTCAGGTTGTTCGTGCAATTTATTTTTTTTAATTTCATAGGGTTTTTACTATAGGGTACATTGTATTGAGAATTAGAATAGAAAGTTGAAATTTTATTAACTAATGTAATATAATATACTCAAACAAGCTAACTCACAGTTTAATACGATTAATATTATTTGATTTAATGTACTCAAACAAAACAAATACAAGTTAATTAGTTTTTGATACTCTCCGCGCATCGCACGGGTGCTATACTAGTGATTATAATATATAAATGGTACATTATTTTTTTTGTTCTCTTATGCACACCTATTATTATTAGAAGCTTTGAATCAAATTGTCTTTTTTTTAAGATATGAATTAAGATATTTAATTATGAATGCTTTACTTTTAAAAATTTGGTCAAATAAAAAAGTTAAATATAGTCTCTAATAACAAATTCTTAAAATCATTCTCCTAGTTAATAATGTAAACTGAATTTTTATATGTCCTTACACGTAATTTAACACTAAAAAAGTATTTTTTTAAAAGCTTGGCCAAATACAAATTACTACTCAACTATTTACAAAAGTGTTTCTCAAAGAAGTTGGCAAAACACAAAGTGCTACTCTCCAAAAGTACTTTTATGAGAAATACTTTTAAAGAAAAGAACTTTTGAAAATAAGCAGTTTTCCAAAACTTGGCCAAACAAGCTCTAAATATAATCTCAAATAAGCATTTCAAAATGAAATAAAGGTATGTGACTTACATAGATACCAAACACCAATTTGTTTATCCTTTTTAACAATTTAAAATTTTCAATCACACCATCCGTCTCAATAATTTTGACCATTTCAGACTGGGTAAAGAGTATTTTTAACTGATTTTTAAAATTTGTTTACTGAATATATAACATAAAAATTTATGTATCTATGAATAATCTCATCAATAATAGAAAGTATCATTTTTTTAGGAACAGATAAACAAAGTATGTCGCATACTCTCCTTGTTTTATTTTATTTGTCTTGGTTATTATGGAGTATAAATATTTGTCTTAAAGTATTTATTATTTTAGAGTATAGAAATAGAATTAATTATTTTTCTTCCCATTTTACCTTTAATATTAATTCATTTGAAAATATAAATTAAAGTAATATTTATTAAAGAGAGAATAACGAGTAAAATAGTTAAGAGTACCTCCCAAAAACGACGGGGGGTAAGTTGGGAGTTGGGAGAGATAGAGAGTAATTAACCTACTAGGCAAAATTTAACGTAAATCAGAGCTGGAGAAATAAGCATACCAGAAACCCGATCGTACACATGGGAAGCCGATTCTCCACCCGGAAACTGGTAGAAGAACTTGCCGTATTTCTCTCTTTCCTTCTTGTACTCGTCCATCTTGCCTGAATTCTGAAATTTGTTGTAGTCCATTTCTCTGAGTCTGCATTCTTCTCTTACCCCAATGATCTCGCTGCTGCTAAACGCAGCGCCCATCTCTTTCAGCGTCTCACGGGTGCGCAAGAAGGGCGATACATAGAAATAGACCTTCCAGTTTCTGCTGGTTTCGTCACAGACCACATGGCGGATAAGCTCCCCGGCCTTCTTGGCTTGCTCTTTTCCTTTCTCAGTGAGTTGGACTTTATGGTCAGGTGTGGCGGCATAGACGTTTTTATCTGCGTTACCTTCGCTCTCACCATGTCGCACCAGTATGATCCTCTTAGGTAACCGCCTTCGCCTTTCTCCTAAGACGCCTCCGCTGTTCGCGTTTCCCATTTGAACGTCCATGGATACAACTATACAATATAAAGAGTGGCTTAATAATGATTCTGATCTGCAACTTTACTTGTGGAAATATATAGCGATCAGCCTAGCTAGGTTCTCTTTCTTTTTTTGTCAACCTTATGAGTGATGACCAGCTAATAGTTTCGTTTGTCAACCTAATGAGTGATGATGACCAGCTAACAGTTTCGTTTATTGGAAGTAAGACCACATGCGGTTCGTGCATGTATAAATAATTAGCGACCAATATAGCTGTAATATAGAGTTAAATTGATTATTCAAAGGAAGAACGCATGGCCCGTGAGTGAATAAACAATGAACCCGCCAAGAATGCGTGATATTCTACTAACATTTCCTGACCAACTATTAGTGCATACAGATCTACTTTCACTAAAGGCGAAATTTGTTTGTCCGTTATACGTTGTTTGTATTAGTTAATAATTGAGAATATTGTATTTTAGAAAAGGAAACAAGTGTCCACATTGGTAATATACAAGAAAAAAATATATTTTTCATACAAATTGGAATAAAATATTTGGTGAAAGACTGAGAAGCAAAATACAAAATTGACTATGAGATCTTTATATTGTCAAAGATGGTTATTTCGGACTTGAGCCATAAAGGTAGCCTGAGTTAATTAACTTTTTTTTGTCATGATATATTTGTTTAAACGATACAAGTATTATTTTAACTATTTTTAAATTTTAAATTATGTTACCGGCATACGAAGTGTTCAGAAAAGTTTTGTCTCCGTCAGTATGTTTAACACATTTAGGGATCATTTTAGCACGGAGATAAGCTATGCAGGTATTACCAATACAGATATTAATTATACAGATTAGCAATGTAAATATTAGCTATACAATCATTAGCAATGCAGGTATAAGCTATACATGCATTATAATGTAGGGATTAATTCTTAAATCATTAATAGATTACAACTTAACATACAATGAGGATTAGTTTCTTCATTTTTACTTTTATTATGCTAAGACCAACGTTACTAATTCTACCTTCTACCCCGCATATAATAATACACAGATTTATGCATAATTAATCCGGGTATTAGCTATGCGGAAAAGGAAATTGTGAACCAACCATTATATTAGCAAAGCTATGTTTTATGTGGAAAAGAAAAAATGCTACTCCCTCCGTTCCACAATGGATGGCATGTTTTGGATTTCGAGAGTCAAACGAGTTTATCTTTGACCGTAATATATTCGTATGTCTTTTAAATATTTTAAATTACTAAGTATTGTGACTTATAGTACTTTTTATGTAGTTTCTAAATATATAAATATCGTTCCAAAAAATTAAAAATTATATGTTCAAATTTACGGTCAAAATAAACTCGTTTGACTCTCGAAATTCGAAATATGTCATCCTTTTTGGAACAGAGGGAGTACAAAACATAGTAGAAACTAATGCTATTTTCAATAAGGTATCAGATCATTCCAAAGTGCTACCACATGACTCCTTAAGGTACTAGTTTCTCCGTAAGTGCGCATTACTTGTATGATGAACCTTGTTGTATGCAATTTTGTAATATAATATTAACATTGCTAAAATAAAACTCTACGTAAATAATTATACTTGAATGAATAGTGCGAATTTTTGCAAATGATCTAAGCTATTTGTCAAGAATAAGATGATTGACTATAGTTTGAACCTGCGAAGATGCTCAAGTATATATGCACATATTTTATTAATTACCCATTTTGATCTTATGAGGTACAAACAAGTAATTAAGCGTCTCTCACCTAACACTTCCTAATAGACTATATTCATGGTATATGTTCTTTTTATCCATTTTCTCTATGATGACAAAAGTTTTGACGTTGATATAGTAACACATAAAGTTATCTATCTAAGAAAATATGTGAGGTAGATATAAGCCAATATTGAAATTATTTGACCTTGTACTTTATTTACCATTGCAAAGTACGTACATTGAATTATCTTTAAATAAGTTGAAAAAAGATATCCTTTATTTTTAAGGGGGAGAAAGTTGAATAACTGAGGTTAACACATACTTGGCAGCAAATTGACCTTTTGTAATTTCTGCACGCATGACATTGTTGTTAAACTGCCTACCGTTACATTAGTTATTCAAAAGGTCCAAAGTTCCAGTACTAAAAATAGCCAACTTTTGATGAAGGATTTTGACAGATCGACGACCGTCGATGCTCCAAAAGCACTTCAATAGCATTGTTGTAACAAAAATAACTTTTATTTTCTATTTTTTGTCATCACAGAGCAAGCGAGATGGATGAAAGGGACACATACCATGAATGTAGTCTATAAGAAAGCAGAGCCTTAGAGCAATTGCTACAAGTTATCTTAGTGTGACTTATAGGTCATATGTTCAAGTCGTAGAAATAGCCGCTAATGCTTTCATTAAGGTAGACTGCGTACATCATACCCCTTGAGGTGCGGCCCTTCCCCAGACCATGTGTGAACACGGGATGCTTTATGCACTGGATTGCTCTTTTTTCCTACAGATGGTCGGTCAGATTGCTTCCTGCAATATTTTGTGTACTTTAGCTTCTGACGAATGTGGTCAGAGAAGCAGTCAGCATTAACTCAGAAATATTTTGACTAATATTTTGAGGATAAAAAAGAGGTTGTCCTTTCAATCTGAGTTCTTCTCTGTTGATTCTTTGACTTGTTCATCCACCTAATTGTGCAATATTACTTTAATAAGATTGGTGATCAGTGAATCATCGCAATCTTGCAACCTTTGTTGCTCTTGATCAAGGTCTCTACCATTCTTCATAATAACAACCATCAACTTTGTAGGATCTTATGTATTAATAGTTTCAGCCAAAAAAAAATTCTTGGAGCTCAAGTAACCAATGCTGCAGATATCTGACCAATTGAGTTTCAATACCTTTTACTACTAGTAGAAATGACTTTTCGATATTTTTTCTATCCTTGCAGCTTCTATCCTAGTATTATCGCTCACTATCTGTTGCAACAATCCCTTGATACAACTATGCCGTTGTTAGACTAAGCAAATTATGGATGATAATAACTCAAATGTTGATTGAATCATGTCGGCCTTTGATATTGGACCACTTGCCCTTAAGGTCTGATATTATTCTTCCATTACAATTGTAGTTTCTGTATCAGGCCTCCATCGCTATCCACCTTGGTTGCTGATATAATTCACATTCCCACCGTAGACTTGTGATCATACCACCATAATTATATGGAGGATAAGTCTTAAAAGCACAAGGACCACACTGACCTCTATCAGTAGTACTAACAATATGTTATTGCTTGGTCCCTAACTCATCATTCTCTTTGTAATAAGAGTCACATATATCATCACTGTGGCCATTTGCTAAACAATACCATCATAGGGATTCACTTCCAAAACTGTGGACGCGTGGGTTAAAGGTATAATCCTTAGTCTCCCAACAATCATTCTATGCAATAATGCCCAGAAGATCTCGTGCTTTTAGAAATTAACTTCCTATTCATGAAACACTAACCTACAGATGCATCAACATATAGTTTTAAACTCAGGTTATAAAATATCTCCCAAACATCTATTTAGAAATTTTTTAGTGTAGACAGTAAATTAGAAGCTCCTTAAATCTATCCCAAGCTTCTAGTAGTGCTTCCAAAGGAATCTGCTTGAATTGCAGGATATCATCACTCAGCTAGGCAGTCTTGTTTGCTGCGAAGAAATTTATCAACAACTATTTAGCTAATTCATCCGATATAGTGATAGAGTTGTTGGGAAGTAAACGTACCCAAGCCTTCGCTTTCACAATAATTAAATATGTAAATAAAATTTTGCTTAAGTGCCATTTTGGTAAAGCGTTTTCTTACCCAATCATCTTTCTGCTTTGGAGTAGTTCAAACTCACAAGAATTCTTCAAGTGTTGCTGCGGATCTTCGAGATCATCACCTGAAAATTGCTCTTTATTGTAGAGCAGGTTCATCATGATTTTGGTGTCATGGAAGTTTTCAGCTACAATGCTGGGGATTGAAATGGTAGTAGCTACATTTTTTATGACTGATTGTGCCTATTCATGCGTGGTCTTTTCCTCTTCATGTCATTTCTGTTTTAGCTTCTAGTTCTTAAATCTTGACAAGGTTGTTATTTTTGTTTGACCGTTTCAGTGTTTGCAAGGTGTGTTCCATCTCAAGGTCTTCAACAAATAATTCCTTAGACTCTGGATGAGTTTAAGGATAAACCTGTAGCACACTGAAGCCAAAAGAGTAATAAATGTATTCCTGGTGTATGTTCCTTTTTGTTCGTTTAGCTTACTTTGTCATGACCAGGATTTTTGTGGTAGACATTGACATCCCTCTTTAAAAGTATCACGTAAAGTTACCTATCTATGAAAACATATGAGGTAAATATAATCCACATCGGGATTACTTTCTTCATTGCATAATATAGATGTACATTAAACTATTTTCAGACAAATTGGAAAAAGATGTCCTTCATTTTAGGGGGGAGAAATTTGTGGCAGCGGATTGACTCTTTGTAATTTTTTCATGTATGAAAATGTTGTTAAACTCCTAACAAATCAACCGTCTGCCGTTGCATTAGCCATTTAAAAGGTCCAAACTTCCACTACTAGAAATTAGCCAACTTATGGAGGATCTCGACAGGCTGGCAACCGTTGATACAACACTTTGACAACGTCAGTCAGAATAGAAATAACTTTTTATTTTTAGTTTTTGACACTTCCTACAGATGGTCAGTCGGAATACTTCCTACCATATTTCGTGTACTCAAGCTTCCACGGACGCGGTTAGAGAAGTAGTCAACGATAAGCCAAAAATAATTTGACCAATTATTCAACGGTAGCCGTCAAAAATATTATTTAAGTATTTATATTTTTTCAACCATGGCTATCAATACAGAGACGAATCAAGGCAGGATCTTTTAATGATTTCTTGAGAACGCTGTCAGAAGTGTCTGTCAAAATCATTAAACTATAGTAACAGATGGGATTTCTTTTTCATTTTTCCTCACTTTCTCTCTCTTCACTTTCTCATAGCTCATTGTTATTGGGCTAAATTTGCATGCATTTTAATCATGTTTCGCCCTTTGTTATACATTATTTTAATTGTTAAAAATGGAGTTTGTGCTTAATTTTATGCTTTTGGCGTGCAGGAATGAAAAATTACTATAATCAAGTGATTCAGAGCTAAATGCAGTCGAAAATAAGGCTTTGAAGTCTGAGTAGAAGTTCGAAAAATTGAAAGAAATCAGGTTTGGAGGATAAAAACCGGAGCAGAAAAGAGAAAAAAATAAAAATAAAAGGAAAAACATCAAAAAATGTTTGGTGGATAAGCTTGTGGCACCGCCCATGATATGAAATGCAGAATAAAAGATACATCAATACAAGAAAACCTAAGATATATAAAAAACTAGAGGGGAGGATAAAAGAAAGAAAGGTTAATTAAATAATTGAAGTATTCTATTAATACAAGTATAAAGTTGAAACTAACTAAAATGGCCATTTAATTACATGATTAGATTCGAGGAAAATGAGAATTGAATACTATGAATAATCTCACTTAAAAATATTCAAGAGAATCCAATATAAAGACAAAAAGGAAAAAGCCCACAAAAACACACAAGAAGTCTTCATTCATCAACATCATCTAGTCCTAATGGCACGAACTTATAATATTTATATTAGGGGAATTTACAGTATATGCAATTGTGAAACCTTAATTATTAAAAATAGCAATATTATTAATATTACAAAATATAGCATTATTTTTATATACAAGTTGCTACAAATAACTAGAAAGGAAAAAACATAGCCTCCACCTCATATCCCTTCCCCCTGCCGCCCCCACTACTGCTTATTGCCCCCACTACCGCTACAGCCGCACAGGTCTGTAGAAAAATTGCAGATATAATCTAAAACAGTGCAGATACAGTCTAGAAATATTGCAGATACAGTCTGAAAATAGTGCATATACAATTTGAAACACTGAAACAATGGAGATACAATGCAGAAACACGTAGAAACAAAGCGGAAAACAGTGCAGAAACAGAGCAGAATTATGCAGAAATAGTGCAGAAATGTCAACACAATGCAAAAATGCCAAAACAGTGTATAAATAGTTGAGAAACAGTGCATAAACCCAAAAGCAGTGCAGGAACAGTCAGAAACATTTAGATATGGTGCAAAAATAGTGTAGACACGGTGCAGATACAACGAGATACAAGTAGATACAATAAATTAAAAAAAGAGAAAAACGACAATAGATTTGGCCAGAAAGCTTTATATTTCGACCGAAAAATACCATATTAGGTTGAATAACACCAAATCTTTGTCGAAAAAATTAAAATTGAATGTAAATTACCAAATATGAACGGAAGCCAACAAATACACAAAGGAGTTCTACCGAATCAGAATCTCTATTCCAAGATCTAATAAAAACTCTTCGATCTCCGATCTGGTGGAATCTTCACTGCTGTAGATGGCTGTTCTGGTGAACATTAGCAGTTGACGATGACTTTTTGTTCAAGACGAGAAACTGAATACGATTACCCCAATGCAGATTACTTTCAGGTTTAAGCAAATATTTAATTTTATCACTGCAAAGGTATTTAAATCTAGAAATGAGGGAG
Organism: Petunia x hybrida; assembly: GCA_037355625.1. NCBI lineage: Eukaryota > Viridiplantae > Streptophyta > Magnoliopsida > Solanales > Solanaceae > Petunia > Petunia x hybrida. The sequence continues at coordinate 1,822,610 of JBBBVM010000475.1, forward strand.
GAGAATAGCTTCTCTTCAGTGGCTTGGAGGAAGTAAAATTGGGGGGGAGGAGGAGGAGAAGTGAAATTGGGAGAAATGGGAGAAAGAAGGTAGAGTTTTGCTATGTTAGGTTAGCTTTTTCTATGTTTTGTAATTAAGTTTTTCTTTCCTCTATATTGGGCAATTTCGCTAAAATATCTCTGCGTTTTGTAAATAACTTCTCAAAAGTATACTTTTGTTTAAAATTCTCTTATATTAGGAACTAACTTAATTATAATAATGACCTAAATTGGCCCTCAATTCAAAAACAACCAAAATATTCGCTAAGTCTTCAATCGATGCATCTTCCTTACCCTTAAAGCTCTTGAGGAATGAAAGATTTGTCTTGGGCTCTTGATGGCTTTCTTGATTCCCATCATTCCGTCATTCTTTAAAAGAATCCATCCTCAATTTTCTACCTTGCAAAACTATGAAATGAGTGAGAATCAGGTCATGAACTACCAAAGCAACCATATAAAAAAATAGTGGAGAAATACTCAATACTTCCACTTAAATAACACACTTTTAGGTTATGGCTAGGTATTGTCAGCATCCATAATGAATACTTTCTCAATATAAATAATAACTACTTGAGTATAAGTCCGAAGACTAACATAATGTGAGCTAAAACAATCAATATGTCCAATAGATGAGAAGTAAATAAAATAATTTCTTATAGCATCCAAATAAAACCAACTCTCCCCTTAATTTAAAAACTTGCATGGATTCCATTAAGAACTAGGTCAAGATAATTGTTAAAATCAAGGAAAACTATCTTTTGAGCTACCAAACTAGTCTATCTTTGACACGACCCAATTTTTCGGTTAGGTTGTGTGGGAACCCGACATCCTCCCCTAGACCCGTTGGGCGAACTCTTTCAACTGAATTAATGAAAAAGACACAAAACTAACTTAAAAGGGACATATCATAACTAAGAAGACATAACTGAAATATATATAGATAAGCGGATAAAAAATAAGTACAATTGTTTACCCAATATACTAGGTTTAAGGCTATTCTGACCAGACATCAAAGAGTACGAAAAAATATGTACATCTCTCAAAAGGGAGTAAAAAATATGGCTAACACAATAGAACTAGAGCTGGTGGCTGTCATGGACAATAGCTGGCTTACCCTGACAGCTAGCTGCACACATCTCCACTCCTCAATCACGTCTCGAACTCGTTCTTGGAGCGAAATCCGCCGAAACAAAATAGTTAGAAAAGAAACAACAAAAGGGTAAGTCGGGGCTGGCTAGACACCTCGAAGAAACAGATAAACTAGCTAGAGAAGAGAGAAGCACATAACGACTAGAAACATATAAACAACCAGAAACACATATCACAAGCACAGAGCATAGAGCGAATAGTCACATAATACTCAGCAAACTATGAAATGGAAATGGGATGAATACATTATGATGCAACATGGTCACACGTGCCCGATGGCTGATAACCCTCACCGGTATAGGACACTCACCGACTACCATAAGATACATAACATAATATTAAATCTGCGTCGGTTCACCTCTACATCACCATGGACATGACCCTAGATAGAAAAACGTGGAGGTCGAGGATTATGATAGAATGTTAGGTCGCACTCGAGAGATTTCTATTATACTTGCGTTAGTATAATTCTTATATGTGTACTATTCCTATCGCATTTTGGGATTATATTGCTATATTCCTTACCTTGGTTATCTTAACCTTTATTCAGTATTTGCTTTACCATAATTTGCAGCTTGTTTTCTCTTTTCAAAATATGTTATTAAAAGTATTTTTCTTTAGCCGAGGTCTATCGGAAACAACCTCTCAACCATGGTGGTGGGGGTAAGGTCTGCGTACATGTTACCCTTCCATACCCCACTTTTGGGATAATACTGGGTGTGTTGTTTGTTCGTTTAAACATGCCCTGGCTCGGGACACTTATCGAATCCGGCAGTATAATATATAATCTGGGCGAAATGCTCCTGCCCCCTGAGCGAAATACTCTTGTTCCCAATATGTTACCAAGTTCAATCATGAAATATAGGATGCAATGCAATGCTATCTGAGCCCCGGCATAGTACATATGCCTTATGATACTATAAGGATTCACAACTTAACCGGATACTTTTATTTCCCCAATTTCATATTCACATTCGTATTAGAACTCCTATCCTCAATATAATACTAAGCTTAAAGCTTAACATCTGATATTTACACTAACCTCGGAAACTTTAGTACTTAACTAGATACTACATCTAAGGCAACACAATCCAATAAGTAACACAAGCTATGGCGTGACAAGTACGCCTAACAGTAGCTGCGCACGCAAGGACGAGTGGGTAGGACTTCCAAAAGATCGAAAGCCATCAAAGAAATGGAATAAAATCACTTACCTGGAATTGGAGGTCAATACGACTACTGAATAATCGCCTCCCCTTTCCGAAGCCTTTCTGAACTACCTTCCTTAGAGCCATAGAAGCATAATTGCATGGATAAGTGCCCATGGAAGGGTCTTTATAACTATTAGGCGAAGAATATGAGGAAAATTATAAAGTACCCCTGGGTCTGGCTTATCCAAAAGCCCATAAATGGTACATTTCCAACTCCTCACAGTCCCATGATTCCAATTATACCATTGGATTGCAACTTTGAGTTCAATTTAACTCAATTCCATAATTTGACAAGCCTAGGATTCTAACCCAACTTTCCCCAATCCAAACTCATAGAATTTCAACCCCAATACCATGAATTAATGTAATAATATGGTTTATGATCATTGCCTATTGATATTCAATGAATTGGTACCAAGATCTTACCCTAAACCGCCTTAGAATTGAAGGAATTGGACAGAAAATGAGATTAGCCGATAAGGGGTCCTTTTTATACCCTTAGGCAGCACTTTCACGCCTGCACAATCGCGATTGCGACCTGGTGTAGTGTGATCATGCCTACCCAAGCACTTTTATGCAGAGAAACTCAAGAAGCCAGCGTTATCGCGCACCAAGCTGCGCTATCTCACAAGGCAATTTCCAACAGGCATGCTAGCATCAACTAATGCTGCATCATTGGCCTGAACAGGACCCTACAAATCTCGGAATCACCTTAAACTTTCCACACAAGTTATACAATTCTTATATGATTTGCTCACGAAGACAGATCTCGAATTGGATTCCCAAAATACAAGAGAAGGTGAAACGACCTTGGCAAGTTATTTGGGAAGTTAGAACCTCGATTGGCAAGCCAGTAGTCTTAAAAAATTTGTAAGGTCCATTAGGCATGCATGTAAAGTTTGAGCTTAATCGGACCTTGTTTGGTAGGTCCTGGAAGATGATTTATATTTCTAGAATCGGTAAAGCCGAATTGGGGATTTTGAGCTCAATTTGAGTAAATATGCCCCGACTCAAAATTCGAAGGTGTTGTTAGGTTTGAATGGTCATTTTTGACCTGTGCAAGCTTAAAATTTAAATATGAGGCCGTTTAGATAGTTTTCATAAATGTTTCGAGAATTGGAACTTATCCTCTTTTTATTGACCCTCCTCTTGTGTTTCGGGGATCCGTTTTGATATCTGTCCTTGCGAGTAGGCCATATATGTGTAATATAGGTGGCATGCAAAGTTTGGGGTGATTCCAAACTTCGTAGGGTCCCGTTTAGACCCACAATGGAGCAACAGATAATGCTGTCAGGACACCAGAAGAATGCTATGAGCAATCACGCTAAGCATTCTCGATAGCGCCGTGTTTTTGATGTTCTTCAGCAAGAAAGCGCCCCTGTGGGCGTGATAGCACAGGCCTGGGGCACGATAGTGCTGAGTCGGGGTATAAAAAAGACCCCATGGTCGGCCAAACTAATTTTTATCCATTTCTAAGCAAATGGAGTCGGTCTAAGAGCTGTTTCAGAATACTAAATTATTCTGAAAGATCAAGTATGCGATTATAACCTCTTATTGTTGTTAATTAAAGGTTTCGGGGTTGGGAATTTCATGAGTTTTAAAGTAGATGAAGAGGGTTAGAACCCCAATTTATGGAATTAGGGAATTGGGTCAAATTGAACCCAAAAATTTAATCTAGTGTATATTTGGAATCGTGGGGATGTGGTGACACGATCCAAATTTTCGGTTAGGCCATGCGGGCAACTAAAAAGCTCCCCTAGACCCATCAGACAAACCCTTTTTAATTGAATTAACAAAATGAGCACAAACTAACTCAAAAACAAGAAACAAGGCTTAGAAAACATAAACATACTTATATACAAATCTAAGCTGTATAGAAGGAACTACAACAAGCTAACCGATATACTAAGTTTAGAGCTATCTAGACCAGACATCTAAGAGTACAAGGAATATATACATCTCTTAAAGGAAGTGAAATACAGATAATATAACAGAACTAGAGTTGGTGGCCATCACGGTTAAAAGCTGGCTCACTTTGAAAGCAGAACATGACACCGCTCCTCAATCACGTCACGAACTTGGTCCTGGAGCGAAACCTTCCGAAACGAAATAAATAGACAATAAATACCAAATAGGTGAGTCGAAAGGACTCAGTAAGTGTGGGTTGTCTAGCCACCTCGAAGAAATAGATAAACTAGCTAAGGAGAGAAGAGAAGCAGGCAACAATCAAAACATATATCCAAAGCACCAGACAAGAAGCAAACAGTCACACAAGACTCAACAATTTATGCAACGAAAATGAGATGAATGCATTATGATACAATGGGTTCACCTGTGCCCTAATGTTTGATAACCCTCACCACTGTGGAACTCTCATCGCCACCGTGAGATACATAACACCATATTAAACCTTCCCCAAGTCAGGACCTCCTCGACAACCGGCAGTATAATATGCAACTAAAGCAGAATACTCCTGCTCCTGGGGCCGAATACTCCTGCTCTCATACCAGCTTAGCCGTAAAGATATAATATGAAATGCCACACTATTCAAGCTGCAATATAGTAAGTAAGACCCGTGATCTTGTAAGGATTCATAACTTATCAAGATACTTCTATCTCCCAATTTATACTTATAATCATATCCGAATTTTTATTCTCAATGTAATATTATTCTTAAAGTTAAACAGCAGGTATTCTTAACCATAATAGAGTTTCTACCCTCAAAATAGCTTTTACGCGTCATAGCCTAACAGTTCATATTCTTATCCATAACCTAATACTTCTATTCTTGGCTCAATACCGACCCTAATGCGATACAAAATATCACAACACATTATATGTAACACAAATATACAAGCAACAGAGTCGTGGCATAGCAAGTATGGATAACGACAGTTACGCATGCAAGCATGTTTAGGTAGAAATTCCATAAGGCCAAAGGCTGCCATAGAAATGGAGTAAAACCACTTACCTCGAGTCCTAGATCAAATCAATCACTGGACGACTTTTTTTTTCCTTTCTGAGCAAAATAAACATTATTGCACTCATAAGTGCTTGAAGAAGGAGTATCTAACCTTTATACAGAAAAAATGAAGGAAAATTACCAAATATTGCTTGACCGGGCATAGTCGAAAGCTCATAGCTTATATATTTTGGGAGACTACATAAACCCACGATTCAATTTCATCAAATTTCATAATTTTAAGATTTTGACCCAATTTCCCCCAATTGACGTTTAAGAAATTATGACTCAATACAGTTGAATGATATATAGCTGATACTTGATGATGTCTAATGACTTTGTATCAACAATTCGCCTTAGAACTGATAAGAAATGTGTGGAATCGAGTTTGGCAAGAAATTAGCCAACTAAATACTTTTATACTCTCTATACAAGCACTGTCGCACCCTATATGGTGTTGCCGCACCTTAACCATATTGCGACCATAACCCACTATTCACTGTCACGTAGAGACACTACCAGGAACCAGCACTGTCGCACAGATCCCCAAGCGATTGCGCATAACTGATATGAAAATGGCAGATGTCCAGAAAATGCACCATCACCTGCTAGTGCTGCAATTCGGGTCCAAACGTGATCCTAAAAAGCTTAGAATGACCCCAAATTTTGTACACAAGTCATACAATACTTGTGTGACATACTCGTAAAGACGGATTCCTGCTTAGGTGTTTGACCTTGCATTCGGCCATCACCTTTAAAGTTAAAAGTAGTGGGGAGATAATCTAGGGCTCTGAAGTATGCAGGGAGGAAATTTAATCCTTGTGACATAGTAAAAAGGATGGAATTATTGTTAGGATTAAAGGGTTGATTATCTTTTGGGAGGAAATTCTTGAAACACTTTAGAGATTGATGGAGAAGTCCCAGCGTTCACGGCGTATATATACATGCTTATGGGGATCCATGATGAGAAGTTGAATGATCACGGTCACGTGGGAGTGTAATTATAATACTGTAGTTTACGTGATATGTATCCCCATAATTACGGGATATGAATAGAGCAATGGCAGCACTGGGAAGATACGCGGAAAACTCCTCTAATTGCATAAGAACACGTCATTGTACTAAGGAGTTTGCATTTAAAATAATGCATGCGAAGAAGGGGACGAGTATCAGTACAGTCACACATTTACGTCTTCTATCACGCTTCTTTCACTTCCTGACTTCTTGCATGTTCTATGAGTTATGACCGTTCAGGCGGTATGGCAGAGGATGCAAGGCATACATCCTACCACCTCAGGGTTATAGTCTCCTAGTTAGGGTTTCGTATATATCACTGCCTTAAGTTTATTGGCCCATAAGCCTTGTTAGTCTTTGTATTTTACCTTAATTAGGACTGGGTATCCACTGCTATAAATACCCCTCCTCACATTGTATTGTACATCAAGTGATTCACCACTGAATTCGACTATTCTCAAGAAATAAAAACTCTTACTTTCTTGACTATTATTGTTCTCTTTATTTACTTGTTTTTCGTCGTATTCTACAGTATTGCTTGTGAACCCTTCATAAATTTAAGTGTTTAACCTAGATGAACAAATTTAGGCATAACCAAAAGGTATTGTGAGATTCGGGAAGAAAGGCAAACTTAGTTCTAGGTTCATTGGTCCATTTGAGGTCTTGGAGCGAATTGGCGATAATGCCTATAGGTTTGCTTCGCCTCCATCTTTGTCAGTTCATCCGGTATTCTATGTATCTATGCTCTGGGAGTATGTTCATGATCCATCTCATGTGATTGATTTGGATTCAGTTGAGATAGACAAGGATTTGGCTTATTCGGAGGAGCCTATTTCTAGTGAGGCCAGGGAGGTTCGTAAGCTGAGGTCAAAATAGATTCCATTAGTCAAAGTATTGTGGAGAAACCCTCCTCGAGAAGAGGTTACTTAGGAGCTTGAGCCGAAATGCAGGAGTGTTTTTTCGCACCTGTTTGAAGGTTCATATATGTCTAAAGTGCTTAATATATTTTCTAATTGCCTTTGTCTTATTGTATTTCAGTTGATGGCTGTGTGGGGCCTAGTTGATGCTCGTATAAGCTAGTTGTGTATAAACTGCTTAGATTATATTTTTGGTATCTATTCTGGGGTATGAACCCCCAGATTGTTCAAATGTACAGGTTTAGATTTTTGGATAGTCCAGTTACAGGGCATCTTTATTAAGCATGCCATGATTTTCTGTAACATATACAGAAAAGTGAGGAGTTTCCATAAAATATACACACGTATATTAAAGAAGGACGCACAATAAAGTTTTATTAGAAAAATTTATATGTATTTCATGAGGAAAAATATATCTATTTACGTTTAATTGACAACATTTGCAAAGGAATTAGAAGGTCTGCTGATATTTGGCATTATACACCTATATTTCCTTGCATTTTTAGTACTTAATTCATTCTTTTTGTGGTATAATTGATATTTTTACACTCACTTGTCGTCTTTGTGCTTTTCGGTAGTGAACGGTTGCAAACAAAAGAATGGATGAAGTTGGAGCTTAAATTCAAGAATTGATAAAAAGCTAAAAAAAAAATGCATTGAAGCTTTCTTTGAAGTTATGATATTCATATAGCCGTTGACACCTAATTTTTTCCCTCCTGTTTCAATAGCCATCTTCAGACAAAATTACACCGATAACCATGCATTCATCTTCATTTCAAATCCTATTCGAAGCCCTCATCTCACATAAGCATGCCAATTAGGCTATTTTTAAAAGCACCATCACAAATTACTGCTATTTTACAAACTGTGCATGACCAATTACAAATTTTGCAATTACTTCTATTTTTCGACAAAATTGCTCAAATTATTTTAAATCTCAAAATAATATTTTTCATACATTTTCTTTAGTCATTGTAGAATTTTTAAATTAATTGTGCAATTTTCTACAATATTAAATACATTTTATACATGTTTATACACATTTTATACACCATATATACACTTCAGCACTTATACACATCACACGCCACATACACTCCACTTTAGCTCCACCTCACACCCACGTGGCCGCATCCTAGCCGTCCAAGTAGATGATCCAACGGTTGGAAACCAACTTTTCATTTTTAATTACACTCTCACACCCTCAAACCCTAACCCCCTCGCTATTTCCACAAAACACATGCCACCTCCCCCCTCCCCCCAATTCTCTCTCGATGAAACCCTAGAAACGACACTATACATGGCCATTTCCGGCCATTCCCACCGGCAAAACCCCAAATGAAATACACCCCTTGCTCCTATCACCCTCCGCAACAAAACCCACATGGTAATTTTCCCAAACGATGAAGGGCGAAACTTGACCCTTCAACGACCTCCGTCGCTGTCACCGAAAAATTGATACGATGATCGAGATATGAACCCTTTACACATTTTGGATGGAAAATTAAGTTTGAAAGGGGAATCCCTTGACTGAAACGTGATGGAAACCAGCTCGACCTAATCCAAAATGGGTAACCCTTAACCCTTTTCTGTTGTTCTTGAAACTATGTAGGGATTAAACCTAGATTTGCCTAAGTTTCTCTGTGAGTTAGCCTGTTTATTGTTACTTGTTAATCAATTAAGGCAAAAGTCCACGATTGCTAGTTCTTGTCCAACACTGACACGACCCAAACTTTCGGATAGGCCGTGCGGGCACCCGACTACTTCCCTAGACCCGTCGAGCGAACCCTATAGGCTTAAGCCAAGACATACGACTTGAAATAATTTTGATAACACCAACTTTACTTGAGAATATTAGAGACTCAATCTAAATAATATAGAAATGCGTATGAGACGCATATTATACATAAACTGACATATTTACAAGCTGCCTGAATAGATACAGCTACTACCCAAAATACACAAGTCTAGAGGCTTCAAAATATTACATCTAAGAAGTCCAAAATATAAGTACATCTCCTGAAGGGAGAAAATGGGATAAAACTAAAATATGTACAACAGGTGGCCTCAGAGAACAAGCTGGCTTACCGTAGACAGCTAGAAAAGAGACCTGCTCCTCAATCACGATACGGCCGACTGGGTCCGGGAACGGAATCTGCCAAAACAAAATACAACACAAGAATTAGGAAGGGAGTGAGTCATATGGACTCAGTAGGCGAGAAATAACTACTTAACTCAAAAATAGTTAAGTTAGCCAGGGAAATGGTAAGTAACGGTATATAACAGGTAAAAATGTACAGATAGGCAAGTAGCAGTCATACACAAACATTCATAAGGATATGAAATGAATGCAATCATACTATAAGGGGGGTCACATGTTCCTAATGAATGGAGCGGAATCCTCCTACTCCGGGGTGGAATCCTCCTACCCTCAATATGATGCAGGGAGCGGAATCCTCCTACTCCTAGGGTGGAATCCTCCTGCCCTCAGATGACATAACAGCTAAAAATAAAAAATATTAACAAAAAAAATACATAACAAGGCTATGGCGTAATAAGTACGCCCTGTCGGCAGCTATTCACGTAAACAACGCGTGAATAGATCATCCAAAGACCGTCAAAGAAGCGGATAAAATTACCTACCTCAAGTCCTGGGTAAGGATAGCTACTGAATAACTTCCTTTTCTGTCCGATGTCCCTCCGAAAACTCCTTTCTGAGCCAAAGAAACCCATTTACACTTATAAGTGCCCGAAGAAAGAGTATTTAGCCTTTAGACAATGAAAGAAAGAAAATTACCAAAATACCCCTTGGCCGGGCTTAGCTGAAAACCAATAAAATATATATTTTCGGACTCCTCATGATCCCACGAGTCCAATGGTGTCATTAGTTTTCATATCTGAATTCAATTTCATCAAATTTCCTAATTTCATAAATTTTAGGGTCCTAACACAATTTTCCAATTCAATTTCAAGATATTCTAGCGCAAGAATCATGAATTAACGCGATTGAATGTTATAAGATTAATACCTAATAATTTTTGATGGATTTGGCTCTGAATATTCAGCTTATACGGACCTAGAATGCTCTGGTTTTGAAAGCGAAGAAAATGATATTTCTGAAGCTTTTATACTGTAAAATAGCAGCTTACTAAGCTGCTTTCGCACCAGCAACTTCTGCGCTTGTTTTTGGGTCCCAATGGGACCTTACAAAGCTCTAAATGACTCCAAATTTTTCACACAAGTCATACAAGACTTGTGTGACATACTCGCGAAGACAAAACTCGAATCGGATCCCTAGAACTTAAGATATGGCTTCCACGGAAATAGGTCGATTTCTTAACTTTCAGAATTTTAGCAAAACTGATAGCACGACCTCAGAATTCACTTATGAAAGTTGCTACAGGTTATAAATGACCATACAAACCTAGCGAGACTTTTGGATTTCAAATCAGAGCTCATTTGCTCAAATCAAGCTCGAAAATCTCTTTTAAGCATTACCGACAACTGAAACGGAGACCTTCTCAAAAGTCCTACTAAACGAGGTCTGAATCAGCTCAAATTTTACAGACAGGTCCTAATGGATCTTACAGAGCTTTTAAAACTATTGGCACGCTAATCGAAGTCCTAACTTCCAGAATGACTACCTAGGGTCGTTTCATTCTCCTCCACTTAGACTCTCGTTCGTCCTCGAACGAGCCAGAGTGTATAGTAGATTTCACATAATTTCTGAGAACGATTACCCAAACTCTCAACAACCTTTCATCAGATAATACTACTCCATTACGGAACCAGAACGGTAAGAATTCTTAAGCTTAGAGACCAAGATCATACCTGAACCATCGAAGAGGTGAGGATACCTCTCACGCATACGGGACTCAAGCTCCCAAGTTTCCTCCTCATGAGGGCGATTTCACCAGCGCACTCGAACCATCGGAATCTGCTTCGAATGACGTTTCCTGATATCTCGGCCAACTATGGCAACTAGGAACTCTTCATAGGCTAGATTCACATCCAGCTGAGCAGGATCTAACTCAATCACTTCGGAAGGATTCTGGATACACTTTCGATTTAGGTAATTTTCCCTTCACTTATCTAGGGTGTCCTATCACTTACAAAAGGAGAAACAAGGCACAGTTTGATGATATTGTTGCAAAGGTCATGAAGCAGCTTCAGTCATGGAAAGCTAAAATGCTCTCCTATGGGAGTAGAGCCACTTTGATCCTGCATGTTCTCTTGAGCATGCCAATCCACTTGCTTTCAGCTATGAATCCTCCTGATAGTGTGATCAATCAACTCCACAAAATATTTGCTAATTTCTTTTGGAACAACTCTAAAGAGCACTCTAGGAGACACTGGGCATCTTGGGATACCCTGTGCAAGCCATATACTGAAGGGGGTGTTGGGTTCAAGTCATTGCATGATGTTTCAAAGGCTATCTTTGCAAAACTATGGTGGAACTTTAGAACAAAAACATCTTTATGGGGTACTTTTATGGCCAACAAATACTGTAAGAAGATTCATTAATGGTTTTATACACTGATGGCTCTCCTGTTTGGCAAAAGATGCTTCAAGTTAGAGCAATGGTGGATCATGAAATAGTGTGGGAAGTTAGGCAAGGCTCCTCTCATTTCTGGTATGATAATTGGTCACAGCTTGGGGCATTATATTTTGTTGTCCCTAGAAATTTTTACATCAGGGAGGAGCTTAATGTGGTGAAAGATTTCTTTCCTGATGGATGGAACCAGCAGCTACTTATTGACACTTTGCCTGATGATTTCGCCCAGCATGTTATTGATACTATAAAACCTGGTCAGGTCACTCAACCTAGAGATTCACCATGGTGGGAGCTCACTTCTAATGGTAAGTTCACCGTGAAAAGTGCTTTCAATTATGTTAGGGCAAAAGGTATGGTGCAGGAGGTGTACAAGCTTATTTGGTTGAAGGGTGTGCCTTTTAAAGTATCATTTGTGCCATGGAGAGCTTGGAAGTTTAAGCTTCCACTTGACACAGAATTAAAGAAAATGGGATACAATTTGCCATCTAGGTGTTGGTGTTGTGAACACCCTGAGGAGGAAACAAGAGAACACCTCTTCATCACTAGTTCAATTTCCAAAAATGTGTGGTCTTACTATGCAAATGCATTAGGGTTTGTCATACACGACTGGAGGTTCAAGAAAGTGATTGAGAAGTGGTGGCAATGCAAGAAGAGACCATGGCTGAAACTACTTTGCCAAGCATTGCCTGCTTTTGTTGTTTGGGAGCTATGGAAGAGGAGAAACATCATTGCTCATTGGGGGAAAGTGTCATTTAGGAGACTGATTCATGAGATTTCTAGGAACTTGCACATGTTTTTGCTTGTAAGATATCCAAGGATGATAAATGTTCCATCTGATTGGCCTGCCTTGGTTCATTTCCTAGAAGGCTATAGACAAATATTCAGATACACTAAGGTGCTATGGAGGTTCCCAGCTGGTGGTATTCTCAAGTGTAATACTGATGGAGCATGTATAGGCAATCCAGGTTTGAGCTCTTATGGATTTTGTTTTCCTGATGATCATGGGGAGCTTATTTAAAAGCTAAACTGATAGGAGAGGGTACTAATGTTAGAGCCGAGGTTGTGGCAATTAAGGAGGCAATGATTTATTGTCTTGTAAATGGATTAGGTCATGTTGTAATTGAAACAGATTCCCTATTGCTTAAGAACATAATTGATGGTGTGTGGGAAGTTGCTTGGTCCATTGCTGGAATTATTGAGGAAATCAGTTCTATCAGTGTAGGGGACAATTCAGTTTTGTACATGTACTTCGTGAAGGCAATAAATTAGCTAATCATCTAGCTAATGTGGCGTTTGAGGTTGGGGAAAAGGAGTTCGTTAGCTTCACTGATTTGGGGGTGCAAGGGAGAAGGATTTTAAATTGGGACAAAGCCCAAATCCTATCATATCGTCCACGACTTGTTAAATATGGGACAGGCAATTCATAGAGAGGAGGCACCTTTTTTATCTAACTTTGTTTGTTCATTTTGCAGGTGTTACAACTTAAAGGAAGGGCTCATATACAATTTTCATCAGTGTCAATATTTTTTGACAAGTACAAGAAGGTGTCTTGCTAACAAGTTCACTGCGTGCATTGTTGTTTCTTATTTTGTGAGGCTGTTGGCAGTGTGAAATTTCTCCCTTCAGGTCTTGTCTCGGAGAAGCAGCCAGAGAGGTGTGCTTGGTGTATTACAAAATGCATTTCATGGTGTACCATTCAGGAATGTTGAAGGATTTCAGGCAGTGGAGCACCTTTGCTCTTACATAGATTCAGGGGTGGGGCGCCGATGCCCTTCAAGTGTTACTTTAGCTGATGTCTTCAGTTGTTATAAGTTCTATCATGTTGAGGACATTCTTTTGCAAATCCAACTCGCAGATGGTACTGCCTTGGAACATGTTGATTGCAGGATCATATGGACATGTAGGTGTGGTGACATGCTTTGTCATAGAAGCTCAGCAGTTTCTCTCCATGGTGACCTGCACGATCAATTGAAAATACAATTAGAGGCAGTATACATAATGGAATGGCAAGGCTGGGATAGATTATCTATTCTCTTATTTCTAGTAGTAGCTAATGCATTATTTGTCAAGTTCATTATCCTTGGGAAATATGGCTCTAGATTGGTGGTATTAGCATTTTTAATGCTCAATCCAATTGGGAAAATATTTGTTCAACGTCATGTACATAGGAGGGCACTAGCTATACATCATTTAGGTCTTACAAGTTGTTTGTTTTCTCTCATAGCATGTAAAGACTTGGTTTTGTTTTTCATTATTATTATTTATAAAATTTGTCACTAGGCTATAAGCTTACTGATATTCGCTATAAAAAAAATTAATAGTCACTAGGCCCTGAGCCTAGTTGACTCTTTACTTAAAAAAATAAAAAAAATAAATTAATAGCCTCCATTAAATACGATAATATTATCAAATAGTTTCTGCCGCCAAAAAATTTGTACAGAATCATAACAACAAAAAGACATGGAGGAAAGGAAAAAATTGACATATAAATTTTATCAATTTTTCACTAATACTAACTAGGAACGTGAATAGACCTGGCTCTGATACCAATGAAGAAAAATACAAGAACACAAAGTTCACAAGACAAATGTATTCGTTTCACTAGTCTTTAATACAATCACATGTAGGTTTAACACGAATTCTATCAAAATAGTTACAGTCTAAGGTCGTACCTTATACAGATGTATGTTCCTACTAATTTCAGTGAAGTGCGTTCAATAGAAATTGCTCAGGAACTAAGGATTTGAGAGAAGATAGAAGAAGAAGAAGAAGAAGAAGAAGAAGAAGAAGAAGAAGAAGAAGAAGAAGAAGAAGAAGAAGAAGAAGAAGAAGAAGAAAACTGTATTTTTTCTTCAAGGAAGCAGCACGTGTGGAAAACAAAACGCTTCCTTTTTTATCGCAGTTCTCTTCCCTCTTTTTTCTCTTTATTTAATAAATAAATATATAACTAATATAAATTTAAGAATAAATTATTATTTTAGAATAGATCCGGATTGACCCACATGGGTGACCCTATCCAATTTTCTTCACCTAGGGATAGACCCAGAAAGATAATAGTCAAATTGCACACAAGATAACTGGAGGGTAGGAGAATTACTTAGAAACTCATGTGCCAGTGGCAAAGGTGTCGGCAACCAGGTGCCGATGGGGCATGTTCTAGTATTTCTGAAAGTTCTCTCAAAGTCTTGCAAAAAACATACCTTGAAGGAGATCAAGGAGCAGAGCGAGCGCATAGACAGATCTTGGGAGCACCGCTTGTCTTAAAGAGAATAGACATGAAGAAGTATTCCTAGAAGTCCCCAGCGTAGCTCCACAATCAATTCCTAAGAAATTCAAAATGCCCAAGGAGCAGAGAAACCACATAGACCATATCCTGGAGCATAGTGTGTCTTGAAGGGAATATGCATGAACAAGTAATCCTAGCAGCCTTGGAAGTCGAGCGCAGCTCCATTACCAATTCCTATGAAATTCAAAATGCCCAACATTGTGAAGTATGACGGAACAACTGCCCAGGAGATCATGCTACGGCCTTTTCAAATTTGGGATAAAAGGAAATGACTTGACTAAAGAGGAGATAGAGTATGTGTTGGTCAAAATTCCGGAGAAACGCTCAAAAAAGTTGCAATGACTTGCTATTCCTTTCAATATTCAATAGGGTCTTTTGTAGAATTTGAAAATTCCTTCATTAAGGCCCACTTAGGAGCTCAAAAGGTGGAGAAACGAGTAGAGGATATATATTCAAAATCTAGCAGAAGGATGATGAACTTCTCAGGAGCTTCGTAGACAAGTTCCAATGGGAAAGGCTGTTGCTGCTAAAGGTACAAGACAAATGGCTAGTCATAGTATTCTTTGAGGGCTAAATCCAAGGAGTTTGACAACCACAAGGAAGCTGCAATAAAACCTTTGGGAGTGTCTCTCCAAAACTTGGGTTGATGTGTATTATTAGTATAGCACTAATCTTCAGGTAGAGGAAGTTATTGCACGATTCACTAGAATCAGTTACCCAGTGGGAAATAGATCTAGCAGACAGTTAGAGCAGCTTACGAGACGAACAAGTAGTGATCAGAGAGGCTCGAGAAGACGATATGATCCTTCTTCGGAGTCATCACAACGGAATTGGAGGGGAGGTAGGCACTAAGATAATAGGGGCCCGAGTCAAAGAATGACGATGGAACCTTAAGTGCTCGGAAAATCATGGAAGTAACATGACTAGTTGACTGTGGTTTCAACTGTCAATGCGATTGGGTTAGTAGTAACGTAAGAAACTTGGGAGGCAAAGTAAAGTAGCCTTGAGATATGTGAACAGACCCCAACAAGAGAAGCCAAGAATTTTGGTATGGGTTTCATGGAGACCATGGGCATAGCACTGAAGATTGCAAAGCTTTAAGGTAGGAAAGTAGCTCCCCTTCTTAAGAATGGGTTGCTTAAGGAGCACTAACAAAGGAAATCAAACATATTCAAGGAATCGGGGTGGTGATGAACCACCAATAGCTCCATTACCTAAGTCGAGGGTCAACGTTATTACCGGTGGGTTAGAAGTAAGGGGTGTCACTTATAAAAGATATGCCAAAGTTTCCGTCACACAAGGGGAGTAGAGGAAACATAGTTATGATGCATTGTCCAAAGACAACATAACCATTGATGATGTCGATGCAAATAGACTATTGCTCCTACATCATAATTTCTTGGTAATCACTCTACATGCACTTGGTTCAGATATCAAACATGTTTTAGTTGAGTAGGTAGCTCAGTAAACATAAACTGGGCAGGAGTCATAGAGGAAATGAAATTAATTGATAAGATCATACCAAAGTCCTCTATACTCTTTTGATTCAAAAACTCAAGTGAGACAACAGTCTACGAAATTGTATTACATGTATATGCAAAACGGGTAATCAAAGACACATCATTCCAAGTGCTAGCCAGAGACATGGCGTACCATAAGAGAATGGGGAGAAAATGGATTCATGTAACAAAAAAGGTCCCCTCCACTTCACATTAGGAATTAAAATTCCCTGCTAAATGGGGGTTAAAAATATAAGGGGAGAATAACGAGCAACCCAGAAGTGTCATTTAGTAGTAGTTGCAAATGCATGGATGGGAACGAGGTGGCCAAATAGCAACAGCTTAAATCTGTGGCGTGTCGATGATGCAGGGAAAACGCGGAAAAAGACAAAACAAGATAGAAACGAGATGAGGCTCGAACAAAGACCCAAGTAGCACCGGAGAACTAGTTCCAATACACCCCGGGTGGATGTCAATGATCACCTACGCTATGCAACTACCCTCGAGTCAACTAGAACTCGCAAGTAGAATGATCGGGGCGGGGTTGTTAGGCAACTAGAATCCACTAGAAGTAACAAGTCCCAAACTTAGGTTGGTTTTCATAAACCCAAAGAGATCCCTCTTTACAATATTCAATTCATCATTCAACATAAACTAGGTGTAAAATAAGCTAGGCTTGGCTATTTATAGTGTTTCCCAAGCTTACACAATGACTTAAATACCCTTACTAATAAGGTTCATCAATTAAACCGCGTAGGCCAAAACAGTAAAAGAAACACAAGTTCAGCAGCTGGGAGGGGCGCCTGGGGCTGGGAGGGGCGCCTGGTTTGTGCTGAAGCTGGGCGCCTGAAGCTGGGAGGGGCGCCTGGGTCAGGCAGGGTGCCTGGGCAGGGGGGCGCCTAGGCAGGTGGGGCGCCTGTGCATCATTGCACTCTTAGGCAGTGAGCTTCCCAGGCGGGGCGCCTGGTTGTGCTGGGCCTCCCTCCTTCTCCTTAGGCGTGGGGCCTGATGCTGAAACCATCCGGAACACTTCCAAGGCCCTTGACTTCAAGTCTTTTGCATCTTCCAAGCTTGGCACATGTCGGAAAGTGTCTTGGCTCGATTTGCCCCGCATCATCCTCCCCTTCTTAAGAGATTTCATCCTCGAAATCAATGCATGCACGACCATAGCATCATCTCTTCGGGGTGCCCAATGCACTCCTCCTTTGTATCCCTTGATCGTCACTTTGACATAGGTCTCTTCCAAGATCTCCCTTGCCTTAACATGGAGCTTAGAACCTACAAGCAACGACATGCAAACATAAGATTTCCTACTTTGAAAGTAGGTTAGTGCAAGAAGTGTGGAAAACACACTCTTGTGATATAACCAAGCATCAATGGTAAGCACAAATATCAAGTCTCCAAAGAGAACAATAAGTACTTGGTTAAAGATCATCATGCACTCAACACAATAGTGATCAAATAGGCCATGGGGGTATGGAAAATGCAAGATCAAGCTATCAAAATCCCCTTGAACCTTAAGCTCAAAATCAACACACCAACCAATTTCCAAGGTGTGATTTACAAGCGGAGTGGAGTGAATCAAATAACTCAACCTCCAAGGGGTATCAAGTACTCCACTCCCCTTCTTTAGAGCATATTTAGTCACACCAAGGGATTCCTCTTCACCTCCAATTTCATCACTTAGGCTACTCCTCTCAAAAGACAAGCTCTCAAGGAAGGTATCAATAATGACCTCTTCTTCATCATAACCCCAACAAGCAATAGTAGGGTCACTCAAAGAGTCATTTACCTCGATCAAGTTTTCACACAATGGGTTACCTAAGGAGTCAAATCCCTCACACCATGGAGGTTCCATCTTACTACCAACACTAGTCCGATGCAATTTGCTACCACAATTAAGATTATCTTCAAACAATGGAAATGTAAAAGCATGAACCTCAAATGCATGGTCATACAAAAGCATGGTATCAAGACTAGGTTCTTTACCCACACTCGAGGAGTCATCGAAAGCAAATCGATCCATCTCACATGCAAAAGACCCCTTCAAGGTCACAATTATCCTCACTACGGCACATAGGTCCACCAGATAGAAGCATATCAATAAGGGTATGATCAACTATCTCATCTTTCCCCTTGTCAAAGATTGGTGGAGTGTCATAGCAAAGGTCACAATCATTGTCAACCATCAAATCTACATTAGTGAGAGATTCCTTGAACAATAAACTCACATCATGATGTGGCTTAGCAAGGCTCTCAACTAATGTTACACAAGTACACACAAGTTGACTTTTAGACTCTTCACTAGTGACGTATTCACTAGATGCATCACAAGCAACAACTAGTGTTGAGTCCTCACAAGACAAATAGCTAGTAGGCTCATGAAAAGGTGGAGCAACACTTACATTTGTAGTACTTTCTTGATCACTCACAAGGCTTGAAGTGTCATGTGTAACTCCTTCTTCATGAAGCTCATATTGAGAACTTTCCTCCTCTTGTCCTTCCTTCTAAGCACATGGTTGAGGCTCCAATGGCTTGTCTTCAAATGTACCTACACAAGAACTTTCACAAGAAAAAGTAGAAGATGAAGAATTGTTAGAACAATGGGTGCTCTCACTCTCAATTTTTCTTTCCTCACCTCTCTTCTCTCTCAATTTTACCTCATGGTCAAGTGTAGTTTGTGGTGACAATCCACTCACATCACTCCTCAAATCCTCTCCTTTTCCTCTCTTGGATTGTCACCGGTCACTCCCTCACTTCTCTCTATCTTTTCTCTCTCATTTGAAGTGGAGTGACTCTCATTTTCATCATGCACTGGCAAGGCAATAAGATTGCTTGCCTCGGGTTCAAGTACAATGGGTGACCTTGCTTTAGCCGCCTCCCTCAACTCCTTCATTCGCTTGTAGTCTTCTCTTACTTGCCTTGGAGTCAAAGGTCTAAGCACATACTTCCTCCCATCTTGCTTGACCGTGTAGGAGTTGGTCCGGCCATCATGCACTACACATCTATCATGTTTCCACGATCTCCCAAATAATAGATGGCATGCTTGCATCGGGACAACATCAAACACGATTTTGTCTTTATAGTTCCCAATGCTAAGCTCAACCAATGCTTGCTTCACGACCTTCAATTCCCCACTCTCACTTAGCCATTGTAATCGATATGGGTTGGGGTGTTTCACGGTGGGTATCTTCAATTGGGAAATCAATGTTTGGCTCACTATGTTGGCACAACTTCCCGAGTCAACAATCATGGAGCAAACGATACCCATGACTCGACACCTAGCATAGAAGAGATTCTCCCTTTGCAAAGCCTCACCACCCTCTACACACATGGTACCTAAACTCCTCCTCACAACAAGGAAGGCATGGGGACCACCATCCTCCATTGCTTCCTCCCCCACATCAACCTCCTCATCACACTCTACTTCTTCACCCTCGGGCTCACTTCCTTGCTCATACACCAAGTTACCAACTACAACCATGGTTCTTTTTGTAGGACAATCTTTAGCAATATGTTCATACCCTTTACACTTATAGTATTGAGTAGAAGTAGAAGTAGGATTACTCAAGCGAGTTTTAGAAGTACCTTCCAAGTGTGGTGTAGACTTCTCATATGGCTTCTTCATTTCTTTGCTAGTACTTTCACTTGGAAAGTTTGCATTTGGAGTCTTCCATTCTTTTGGTTGGTCCACGGGAGTAGGAGTGCTACTCTTGTAACGGTTGGACTTTTCTCCCTTAAGCCATTGCTCGGCTTCAATAGCGGCTTCCAATAGATCTTGGAGTGAAGGATAAGAATGCAATCTCAATTGTGAAGCTATACCATAGCTCAAGCCATTCTTGAAACGGATCACGGCTTGTTCCTCATCTTCGGTGTCCAAATCCAAAGTCATTCGAATTTTCTCAAACTCATCATAATACTCATGAACCGTCTTGACACCTTGCTTTAGATCATAAAGCTTCTTGAGTTGCTCTTGACGATATCTAGGAGTCACATACTTGGTATTCATGAGGTCCTTCAATTCATTCCAAGTCACATTCACATGCACACCCGCTCTCCTTCTTGTCCTCTTTATGGACTCCCACCAAGTAGAAGCATAAGACTCAAAGGATGAAATAGCATAAGTACCTTTCTTCTCATCGGTCATCTCATTTGTGTCAAACACCCTCTCCATGAGTAGTACCCATTCCATGTATGCCTCCGGTTCACAAGTTCCCTTAAAGGATGGAAGATTGAGCTTGAAACTATTAAGGTTGTTGTTGCTGTCACGTGCCCCATAGTTAGGCTCCGGTTGGCCTCCATAATGGTCATCATGAGCAAAATATTCTCTCCTAGCATTCCTTCCATCAAATCTCATGGGTGGCCCTCGACCTCGGCCTCTACCCCTATCCACATTTCGACCCCAATTCATTTGCCTCCTAAGTTGATAAGGAGCATCATACCCATAGGCTTCATCACCATACTCGGGCTCCTCCTCTTCTTGATCCTCAACAACTTGCTCAAGAGGTTGAACAAATCTAACGGGCCTTCGAAGTGGAGCATTTCCTTGGGGATTGCCCAAGTTGAGGGGATTGCCCTCTTGTTGGGGATTGCCCAAACCACGCTCTTGTAGAGCTTCAACTTTGCTTTGTTCATACTTCTTGGTTAGCTCAACAAAGTGTCCGGGAGTCATAGGAGTGCTATGACTTGTGCCTTCTCCGGATTCAATTTGGACACTCGGGGTCCTCCTCTCACCGGTCTCAACTTGATTCCTCTCGACGGTCTCAAGTCTCAAAGATATGTCCTCCAACTTGGCCATAATGGTGGCCATGAAATCCTTCATGGGATTATCTCCCTCATTCGCCATAGTACCTACAAAAGCAACAAACGTTAGTAAAATAGCCTCACTCACTCCCTCACAAGTGTTTCACTCGGTTCACTCGTTTAGTGGTGGTGGATATTTCACTCGGACTTATTACTAAAAGCTTCAAGTAGTTGACCGACAATCCTCAACTCAACCAACTATTCACAAGCCAATTGTACTCCGGGGTGAGTGGAGTTGATATGACTCAATGAACGCTAAGCGCTTTGAAGTGAGGACTTGAACCAAAAAAAGCTACGAGTCTTCTTTGAATTCTATTCTCCAACTATGGCACGAATCACCTAAAAGCTTAATGAACTAGTGTAGATCAAGTAGGAAGATTACTTGAATAAACACTAATTAGAGGTTAGGTAAACAACGAAACAAGGAATCCTAGAAGAAACTACCCAAATCAACACCTTCAGCACTCAGGAGGAGCGCCTAAAAGCAGGAGGGGCGCCCAAAAATTGTGCAGGCAATCAGGCAGGGCGCCTGAGGTCTTAGGCAGTAGCCAAGTCAGGCGGGGCGCCTGGCCCTGGGACAGTTTCAACACGTTCCAAACTTGTTCCAAGTCGATTTTCAACCCACAAATCCGATGTTTTCAACTTGTTTTCACAATCCAATGATACCCAAAGTTGTTTTTGATCTTCCTTAACAAACCCCAATCAAATTTACAACCAAACAATCAATCAAATCAAGATTAAAAGTCAAGAACTTCAAGAACACAAGGGTTTATCAAAAGGGTTTCAACAAGGATTGTGATTCATCAAATTTGGTGTTATACATGTTTAAATCCCACAAAATTGGTACCAGATCGTTTGTTTTTCAATGAAGATCAATCCTCAATATCAAGTTTTCAATCCAACATCCATTCAGCCCAAGAATCAAGCCCAAATCATCAAGAACAAGGTTTATCAAAGGTTTAAGGAAATTTTGGGGTTTCAACTTTTTCGATTTCACAAATCCAATCCAAACCAAGTGTTTTTGGTACCCAAACAACAAGGTTTCAACAATGATCAAGGATCTATAACACCCATATCATGAATCCAACAAACCAACAAGTTACACTAATTTTTTTTTGTATTTTCATTTTTTTTCAATTTTTTTGTAATTTTCTTCTTTCTAATAACTTCAACAACAAGAAAACTAAAAGAAAAGATACTAGGCACGAAGAATCAAGGGTCGGGGGTTTGTAAGAACAAAACCCGAGCCTTGCTCTGATACCAATTGATGCAGGGAAAATGCGGAAAAAGACAAAACAAGATAGAAACGAGACGAGGCTCGAACAAAGACCCAAGTAGCACCGGAGAACTAGATCCGATACACCCCGGGTGGATGTCAGGGATCACCTACGCTATGCAACTACCCTCGAGTCAACTAAAACTCGCAAGTAGAATGATCGGGGCGGGGTTGTTAGGCAACTAGAATCCACTAGAAGTAACAAGTCTCAAACTTAGGTTGGTTTTCATAAACCCAAAGAGATCTCTCTTTACAATATTCAATTCATCATTCAACATAAACTAGGTGTAAAATAAGCTAGGCTTGGCTATTTATAGTGTTTCCCAAGCTTACACAATGACTTAAATACCCTTACTAATAAGGTTCATCAATTAAGCCGCGTAGGGCAAAACAGTAAAAGAAACACAAGTTCAGCAGCTGGGAGGGGCGCCTGGGGCTGGGAGGGGCGCCTGGTTTGTGCTGAAGCTGGGCGCCTGAAGCTGGGAGGGGTGCCTGGGTCAGGCGGGGCGCCTGGGCAGGCGGGGCGCCTGGGCAGGTGGGGCGCCTGTGCATCATTGCACTCTTAGGCAGTGAGCTTCCCAGGCGGGGCGCCTGGTTGTGCTGGGCCTCCCTCCTTCTCCTTAGGCGTGGGGCCTGATGCTGAAACCATCCGGAACACTTCCAAGGCCCTTGACTTCAAGTCCTTTGCATCTTCCAAGCTTGGCACATGTCGGAAAGTGTCTTGGCTCGATTTGCCCCGCATCAGTCGAGCTTGTCAACTTCGTGCCCCCATAAGCATCTGAACATAGAAGACATTAACCTCCCAGATGCCCCGGATTCCGTCATCGAACCCGATGTACTGGAGGCTGAGAAGTCAATTATTGACCAGTTGGATCTAATCATCTTCTTTGTAAAGTCCAGAAAATAAAGTCTACATGAGCTCAATGCTCAACTTCAATTATCAAGGTAATGTTCTTTTGTTTTTGCAAGCTAATCACAATGTTTTTGCATGGAGCCACACAAAAATAACAAGTATATCTCTGGAGATAATCATTCATAAACTCAATGTGGGCCCATATTACCATCCGATCAAACAAAAAATGAGGAATTAGGGGCCTGTAAGAGATAAAATAATCTATGAAGAGGTCGAGAAGTTTGTTGAAAATCAAGTCAATCAGAGAGGTCCCACTATCCAGAATGGTTGGCGAATGTGATCGTGGTGATAAAGAAGAATGGAAAGTCAAGAGTGTGCATAGAGTTTGAGGATTTAAACAACACTTTCCCTGAGGATATGTACTTAGAGGTCGTTTGGTTTGTGGGATTGGACTAATAGTTCAAGGATTAAATTTGGAATTACACCAATTCCATTTTTGGTTGGTTGGATTAGTAAAAGTGGGATAGCTTTTATACCAAATTCATGGTATTATTTTATTCCATATAGGAGGTGGGATTGTTAGTCCCGAGATTATAATCCCAGGATTATAACAATCGCAAATTTGTGGGATATCCCACGTTTTTAGTCCCGCAAACCAAACGACCCCTAACTGCCAAACATCATTCAGCTTATAGATGCACTACTACAAAAAGATTACATATGACGGCACTAGATCGCGTTATGACGGTTTACTTAAAAACCTATGATTTAACTTTAATTTGAAGGAATTTAAATCTCAAATGAAAGAAATTGAATTAGCTACCGTCCTAAATCGTACACATAACGGATTAATTAGATCTCCTATGAACATGTAGTAATAACCCAAAGGGGAATAAGAAACTTGCTTTATTCACACTGATAGCAGTGAGGGAACTGACCACTTGGATAATAGCTCCAAATTCATTACGAAAAGAAGCCAATAACTCCATACTCGTAGAATATCCTGGAGATTATAGAAACACAATACCAGTGATTGAATTGCAGCAACTTAAGACCATCTTAATGGAACTGGAATACGCGCACAAAAAGCTAGTATTAAAACGATATGTGACAGGATTGTTCCATCCTAAAGATCTTACTGCTATAGCAATAAGTGGACCAGTTCAATTTTGTACAATGCATTTCCAATAACCCGGTCAGGTGGCACCGTGGATGAGGGAAGGGTAGGGGAAGGGAACAGATTTGTCTTCTTTCCTAGATTCAACTGATATGAACTTATGCAAATGCTACGACACGAGTATTTGATACAGATGATTAGCCATAATGTCGGATAATAAATTCTGCTGAAAGGACGGTAACAAAAGCCCTAATTCCATGCAAGTGGAATTGTTGGTGCATCTCCTCGGTTTAATACCATGGATGTGAAGAACAGGATAAAACCTGTCTGTCTATTGTCTTATCCTCGCATGACACTCAAATTAGGTGGATCTATCTTTCAACTGCATAAAAGAGTAAAACAAAGCCTCCAAACCAGGCAAAACTTTCTCCTTCCCCACCTCCAAAACAGAGACAGATTGAGAGAAACAGCAAGGGTTTCCTATTCGTTACATGATATCTTACAATATTCACATATGAATGTAACATTATAAAAAATGGGGAGCAAAGTCTTTTGTACTCCTCTCCCCAGTGTAATGCTGATTGAATATTGACATACCCTAGCTGTCTATAATTTCTTTTCACTTGACAAAGATTCTGTCAACCTGTAGCTAAGCTAAATAAGCTTCCACTTCAAAAATGCCTTTGGCATGCCTTTCTGCAGTGTATCATTCAGGATAGCATGACTTGTTTCACTTTAGTGGCTGGAGTTCTTGTTCACGCACAATGGTTTCTACATTTTCAACACGTTCATATGGAAGAGGCGATTCTTGTCTTCGTCTCCATATTAACCATCCTAAGAAGGCTGATAATCCAAGAACCAACACAACTGAAAACGCTACAACTACGATCAAGTAATTATGCTGCCATCCAGTCCTATCATTGCAATAAAACAATAGTAATCAAGATCTTATATCACATGAATCATTCAATAATGAGTTGTGGACAAGTGGCATGTGGACAGTTAACAATATGCTCCTTCAAGCACAATCTTTCTTTCAGTAAAAAGAAAATAAGCAATTTCCCATTTCTAACAATGAATACGATGCAATACAAATTATGTAAGAGATGTTATGTTTCTAAAGAGAAAAATGATGCATTTCAAGAAAGGACTCATATAGCAGAAAGCAGGAAAGAAGTAACACAAGTTGAGATCATAGCCATAGCTTATTTCACTATCTTCCACTAAGCCTTTAATATTCTAACTTCTTGCACTACTGATTTTTCTTTTTTTTTTTTTATAACGGTGGTGTCCGGGCCAGCTTACGGTGGTGTCTTGCACTACTGATATTCTGTTGCAGTGGAGTTGGTTTTTTTCTTTTTTTTTTGGGGGGGGGGGGGGTAAAAGGTTGAGTGACAAGGAATACTGGACAAATGTTCTGTCAATTAATTTCACAGTCCATGTCTTTCATTTTCTGCATATCAAGAACTCGAGTACATACTCAACAAATGGGAAACTCTAGTGTTCAAAAGATATATTGAGCAAACAATAAGTGAAGTAGCTGCATTATGGCTAGTCTATGCTAGCAATCAGGTCAAGTTTCTTTATGCCAGGAAGCAAAGAATATTTCTTCTCCAAATTACAGAAATCATAAAAACAGCAATTCAAGCTGCACAAAACATGCATTCACTTTATGATATGATAATTTGCTGAAGGAAAATGAAGAAAAATTAGCGGTGTCAACCAAAAGTAAGATAGTAAAAGTAAGACTAAATATATGCACGGCAAGTCTAGCAAGCATAGCAGGTGTGAAGTTGAGACGAGAGTAGGAGTGCCTAAATACAACGCTTTAGATAGATATCTAGGCTCGGGCTCTATATTCCTAGAGGAAGGTATGATATCAATGACCTACAAAAAAATAAAGCAGAAAAAACTCCAAACAACCAGTCATGCCATCAATATGTGTTCATTCAAATTGAATTTTGTGGCTTTTATAGTTGTTCTCCAAATACTTGTCAATTTTTGAAAATGAAAAAGATAACTCAAACATTCAGTCGGACCATCCCTTTTAAACTTCATATAACCAATTTAAAGTCCAAAGCTCTGTGCTCACAGCTCAATCATCATTCTAATTAGTATAAAGTAATACACATTCGCATATCTCCTTAAAAGCAAGCCAAAACTAAAACATTCAATTATGTGAACCCTAATAATCAATTAGAAACTTGTGGCAGGCTCAGCGCATGTGCACACTCTTTAAGAGAAGAATTAGTTCATTTTAAAGGTTGATAAACATTCGAGGTGAAAAATGATTCTAAGAAATATTGAAAAAAATTGGAGATAACTAATGAAGAAAGAGAGTGGACTCAGGTGAAGTGAAACGATAAATTTAGCTCCATATGTCCAAACAAGTAAATAGGAACATCCCACTGATTGTATGAGTGTAGTATCTGGGATGGTAAAATGGCAAAGATTTAAGTAGTTTAAACTAAAGTGGCAAAAGTGTTCCTACAAAGGGGGTTGCTTAGCTAGCATAAAAAGGCACCATTGTCATCAAATAGCTTGGCAAAGCATGAACTCGGAAAATAAATGCACCATAATTGAACATACAAGAATTTGCAACACTCTACACTCATATAAGGATCATACTCCCATTAATTTTGAAGAAAGAAGCAAGAGAGAAATTAGCTAGAAGAAGACATTTTATTGCTCACAAGTTTTTACAAAGGTTACAAGATCTCTTCCAACTTCTATAAAGGCTCCCTTATAAAGGGATAGAAAATGACTACAACAACTATTACATAATACAAGTGGAAATCAAATTACATGAAGTGGTCTTGCGCACATAAAATAAAATACATAAAACAAAATTCTACACAAGTAGTGGAGAATCTCTTCCATGAGCAAGAGAAGAAGACCTAGACAAGTAGTAGTGGGAATTCTCTTTACATGGTAGAGTTTTATTTGGAATAGAAAGGAAACAGGGTAGAGCAAATTCCACTTCAAGGACTAAGAAACAAGGCATGGGAAAGTGAATTCATACGGCAAAGGGACCCAAAGGCTACACATAAGAATGCAGAAAATTTTTAGCAAAGTTATCCATGCAAAAAATGAGACGCAAAAGATAGTGGGAAAACATGGGATGATTAAGGTGAGGTTAGGGTGATTTGGATGATTTTTTGGGAGGTTTAAGAAAACTAAATGGATTAATAATAAATGAAATCATTCTTAATAATCCACATATGTTTTGCTTTATTTTTTTGTCTCTTTTTCTCTGCTCTTGCAAAATAATTTAAGAGCCTTGGGGGTATGGATAGTCCCAACCAATAGAATAGTTTGTTTCATCACATCGTATGATTATAAATTCATCAAAAAAAAATAATAATTAAGGAATAATGACATTCGTATTGTACATATATGTCAAATTTTTTTTTAAAAAAAAAATCCGATAGTTAAAATTAGAAAAAAAATCTTAGAAGTAAATCCAGTGGGTAAAAGAGGAAAATTAACCTCTATGAATAGAGAGATCCCCTAGATATACATATAGAATGTATATTCATGGATAGACAGACATTCCATTGATCAAAATAAATATGTTCTCAGACCTTCCCTTTAAAACTCATAGTGGGTAATCCTGCACGAATCTCAGCAATCTCGTTGATTCTACATATTGATCATTTTGAACTAAAAGCAAACTGTTGCGTGGAATATTAACATTATGTAGAATATCTTCACTCTGGTTGGGGAACACAAATATTTATTATTTATTGGATGAGGATAGATAGTTGGTACCGAGAAAAATTATACATCCTGGGACACTAACCAAACATTATATGTTCATCGTATGAGCATTGACTATATTCTCATTAATTCTACCTATTTCAGAAGCATTCAGAGCAAATTCATAAACATACAAATGGAAAATTTTGATGAAGCAAACTGCCAACATCAACACCCTCATCCAAACCCAAAACTAATGGACTCTTCTATTTCCACTATTCTTATCTATGTGGATAACAAAGGACAGGGACTGGATATAGTAAGTAGATACCTAAGCTCCAAAAGTCGTCTGAGCTGGCACAACTAGTTAGAACCAAGATTTTCAAGAAAACAGTACTGTAACAAGGGAATTAAACCAGTTATATCCATGTCCTGGAGAAGGAGTGGCAATACTAGGAAAAGGGATGGTAGAAAACAAAGAGGTTGAAGATAAATAGAGCAGCAGCAGCAGCAGCAACAACAACTACTACTACTGTTGCCTCAGCCACAAACAAGTCGGCATGAAGATAAGCAGAGCAGTTAATTGAAATACAGAATGGAGATTGGCTGTATACCTTATTGGCGGTGCCTCAATGCCCCATTCAAATAATTTGTAACTCCCAAATGTATCAGGAAGATGAAGACGATTTTCAGCCAACCGGTGTATTATTTCCTGCAGGTAGATATGATGAATAAGCAAAATGTTATTCAAGTCAAGGGATAGCTGCAAATATTTAGAATTCAGAGTCACCATTGCAGCAGCATTCGGCATATAATTTGCAGATCTTGCTGGAAAGATGGCCCATCTAACAAGGGAACCATTTCCTTTAGTTGAAATGTTCATTACGTGAACCTGTAAGGTATCTCACAATAAGTAACAGCATCACATATGAAAAAAGTTAAAATACAAGTAAAGTTAAGTAATATGAGACAAAATGAACTGTTCAGCTATAAGATGATACATACTCAGACAATTTCAGTTTCGCCAGAATTCTTGTTCCAAACTAAAATACCTGTGAGATGGTAACATCCAACTCCTGGGCAATGAAATGGGTAAGTTCTGTCATGTGAGGCTTCAAGTCTGAGTAATTCAAACTCAGTGACATATAAAATGTTACAAGTCCAACCTTAATTTCCCCTGCAGATTGAGATAAATGATAAATATGCAATGGAAACAACAAACTGCAATTGCCAACCTATTGCTTTTACATGCGAAAAGCTGTAATTAACAGAAGAAAGTGCCTAATCCTTACAAAATTATCATGTCATCTCGTACGCTTCACGTTACCAAAACAAGACAAGAGAGAGACACCCTTCTCATTGGTTTCAAGAATTTGACCAAGATTCTACCGCAGATATTACCTAGGAGGGAGTTTGAGATGGTTGACAAAAGGTCTACAAATGCTCAATTGGTGGCAATTGTTATATTCCATTAGTTGTTAGTCCCTCCAAGAAATCCCATTTTAACTAGACCTTTTTCCATTTCAAGAAGGTTAAGAAGTAATGACAGCAGAATATTTCATATGCCTGAAGGTGCTCCTCAATAAGTTGGATGCTAGATAACAAGACATTTATCTCGGTGAAAGAATATGTGGACTCATGGTCAAATGTCATAACTCATAAAAAAAGCTGACATTGGAAGACAATTACAAAGCTAACTTGGAGAAAAATAGAGCTAAAATTATCCGTTTAACAAAAAAACCACACATCAAAATGGATTTATTTTTGTGGGGGGGGGGGAGGTTGGTGGGGTGGGACAGTAATGAGCTTCAATTGGATTAATCTTCAGAAACAAGATCCAGAACTTCCTAGCAGTAAACCACTCTGTAAGTGGAAAACCACTCTGTAAGTGGAAAAATAAAAGATTTACAAGCAAAAGACGCTAGTATACTGTACCAGGTGCATTATACACTGGAGATCCACTAGGAATCATTGTAGGAGTCATATTTCCTGTGGAATTTGTGTTATCCAAGCCAGAAGGAAATGGTGGAGGTGGAGGTAGAGGGGATAAATTGAGTCTGTCCCATAATTCAGAACAATTAGTTTTCCAGAAACCAATACTTTCATGCTCACGATCATAGGTTACAAGTGTGTTGCGGACAATAATTCCTGTGAAGTTAAAAGAATACATGTGACAGCACGTACAACCAGGAAGAATTTGGAAAATAGTCCTTACCAAGATGCTAAAAGATTGAAAATAAGAAGTACCTCCAAGAAGAGTAGTTGCATCCTTCCCATTCTGAAAAATGCCCAGGCAATAAGCACCACGCACCTTTGAATGCTTCATAGCACAAAAGTTCGGGTGAAGTATGGAGAATCAGTCAATACAAAAACACTTATGAAAATTGGAATCATCAGGAGACCAAAGCCAGAAGCGGGTATATATTCATCAGGCTATGTAGTCAAAGAACAGAAAAACAAGGATTAACATGCCTACCCGGAACAAGTAGTTTTCAGGGGTGAGAGAGAGTTTCTTTCCATTGCTAAATACCATGTCGACAGGCGGAAAGGTTTCCGAGAGTTCTGAGATGTCACTGAAATATACATGACATTTGCTACATTAAGTGACACCAAAATAAAAAAGAACATGCAAAATGATCTAAGAACTCTTCTGTATCGATGATATATACTACCTTCCTGCACCAGAAAAGCAGATATCTTTATAATTAGGGTCAGGCCCGTCGATCTGTTTAAGAGAATGAACGGCTTTCATAACCTGAAAACAAAATTTCCAGAAGTTCATTGCACAGAGAAAACCTTTTCTGACTATGCCATTTTCCAATAAAATCCATTACCCACTAGTAAGTAGTAACATATCGTATTACCGCAGAAACCATCATCGCATTTGTCCCTTCACAAAAATAATGTAATACAAAGGAATGAAAAACAAGAAACTACACTCATCGAAAATTGGCAGTAACTTGCAAAGAGTTCCTACATATCAAAAAAGTTTTCCATTGTTCTGTCCAACATTCCTGGAGAAAATAGTGTGGCTCTTTATTAAATTCAATACTCTATTAAGCAAATCAATTATAGTTAGTGGTTAGGCAACACCAGATGTAATCAATGCCCAATGGTTAAGTGATGTAAAACTAGTAGTCCTTTTACTTTATCGAAAAATGAGTAGCCCTTTTAGATGCTGCACCTTATGGAAGATGGCTAAGTGATGGAGTTGTAGGATAACAAGTTCTTTTCTCCAATTCAGACTTGTACAGTAGGTATTGTAGCTTTATTCAAGTAATTACGTGTGACTAAGAGGTTATAGGACCAAGTCCCACCAATTTATAGGAGTGCCCAAAACCATATGTTGGTTCTTATGAGACTAGCATGTGGTCATTTGTTCCACCAATCAATAGCCTAAATAGTACCTATAATAAACCCAAGGGAAAATGAAAGGAAATCTGCATCAAAAAACATTAACACTGACACGTCATACAGATGAAGCTCACTTTTACCCAGATTTAATTCTTCACGATATTCTGGTCATCACAAGCATACCATTTTCCACTAATCTCAGGTAGAATGGATGACAAAGATGACAGAAATGATAGCAAGACATTTTGGAAAAAAATATATAGATGTCTTACAGCACTCTTGAAGGCTGCAAATGCTGCTTCTGGAAGGTAAGCATATGTGGTACCACTATCAAGCACGCTTCCATGATTTCCATCAAAAACCCGTGGATTCAAATTCAGAGCCTTCCCAGCAACATGTATCTCCTTCAGTTCAATATTGTAATATGGACTGTTGCCATCCGAGACTAGAGTAAATGTGTAAGTTTATCAAGTGCATTTGTTAGGAGAACACCTAACATTCCTGTATCTTTAAAAAAGTTATTTCCAATACTTACCTGCGTACAGGATCCGAATTGGTAAAGACCATGTCTGCAGGGGGTTTTATTCCACCAAGAACCATTGCACCGCCACCGAAGTCCATCCCTCCATAACACAAGGAGAATGAATCACTAATGACATGTTTATCAACAAGCTGATCCACTATACTAAGATCCCCACGACCCAAGCCCATTATACCATCAGCGTGTTGGCTGTAAAGATCACCAGTTTCCCTATTTTCACATCCAAAAACAGCTCG
The DNA here is from genome assembly GCA_037355625.1 of Petunia x hybrida. Classification (NCBI taxonomy): domain Eukaryota; kingdom Viridiplantae; phylum Streptophyta; class Magnoliopsida; order Solanales; family Solanaceae; genus Petunia; species Petunia x hybrida. Next base: position 1,855,120 of record JBBBVM010000475.1, read on the forward strand.
CTGAGGTGCAAGCTCACTTAGGTTTCCAAAGGACACGATGTCCTCTCCAAGCACCCCGCTACTAGAACTCATCTCAGCATACTGCCTCTCATAAATGCATTGCTCCCTCTCATTGTCGCATGTACAGTCAATGTTACATTTTACAGGTTGATAGGTGCTTGACATTTCTGGCTGAAATCTAGGATCCTAAAAAGACAACTTTCAGAGACCACTACTGATCAAATGATAAAAATCACAATGCAATAGAATCTACGTGAGAAATTAAGCAATTCTTATCAGAAATATATGCCTACAGAGTATGAACTTATAGACTATAAAGTTATCAAGAGTAATAATTGGTTATACTTGTACAACAACCAGCAGAGTATTTTATGATAAGTCAAATGAGCAATTAATCTCATGCAAAGCATCATGAGATGAATCATCTACCCAATGACTTTTATAGCTCAGCAACAATGAGAATCATAGAAGTATAATTTTTGTTTCACAATCAGAAGCTTACAAATTTATATTGTTCTGGACTTCACCTCTAGATTGTTCTTTCCTTTAATTTTCCTTATCATCTTTTCCGATAATTCAAAATATTTAGCAGAGTAAGATTATTTTTACATTGGACATCAACCTACCACCCCTGTCCTCATTCCGAGCTAGGCTTCGGTTATAACTTATTCTTTGCACAATTCATACAGGCATGATACTGTCCATGCAGGGATAAGTGTGACTTTTAGAGAATCCCTAATTTGCCTCAAAGACAAATTACTTCGTATTGGAATGAAATAGGCCTAAATAGAGCAGGATGTATACAGAAGATTGATATAGCCAACTTAAGATTGAGGAATAGTTTATTGATATACTTTTCTAATACTGAGATGCATTTAGAATGCCTAGAACGACAGAATTTTAGCAGGCATAGAGATATGGCATGCTACGACAACCATCCAAATGGCATCAATTTGCGCTCGAGGACCCAGTTGGATGCTAATCACACAGGAGAGATTTTGATAAGAGAATATCAGTGATCTTTGCTTTCCTGAGTGCTAAATAGACTACCGATGTCATATTTCCTCTTTGTGAGTGAAATCTAAAATCATGATATAGTACTAAACTCTTAATGGATTAAAACTGGGAGCATGCCAACTTCGAATAAGGAATTTCTGCTAAGGAGGTCATAAGGCAAACGGAAAGATTATGGAAACTGATACCCTTTTCTCTATCTTGTGTATGCTGAAAGAGAGAAACAAAAGATCATTTGCAATTGAATTCTCATCAACGAAGGAGACATTGTTTCTTCTTATTTTCTATAAGCGCAGCATATCTGGTCCTTTGTTGTGCCTAAAGTTGGAAAATCCACTGGACATAAGTTTTTTGTCTGAGTTCACGGTTGTGTGCTTGACTTAATTCCGGTAGTCCTTTCTATTGACCATTGTAATGATGGCAGTACATCTTGCTACTTTACCAACCAAAAAGATAATAATTATACATCTAATAATCCTGAAATGAGTTTTAGCCCTCAATCTCAATCTTAGATTAACGCATCAACATTTTCAAGAGTGAAACAAAATGAGAAAAGTGGTACCTGATGGTTGCCGCATTGTTCGCAAGTAGAACAAGGGACATATGTAACAGTACTACCAGTATCAACTATAAGAGCAAACCTCTGAGGTGGACTTCCTATCCAAAGACGGGTTGTATAATATCTGCATTTGATTATCTTGAATTATGAAAATTATATTTATATATATATATATAGAAATGAAAGAATGAGAATACTGACCCGTTGAGGAGTAAATCGTCGTGGAGAGGCATTCGAGCGTTTTTTTGGAGGAGTCGACGGGAAGGCGAAGAACGAAATGAAGTGTCTTTGGGAGGAAAGAGCGGCAGAAACATGGTTGTATTCCGCACATCCGAACATGAAACGACATTGTAATTGATGATCAGTATTATGAATACAAATGAAACGATAGCCCCTCCCATTTGAGGTCAACGCCAGATCGGGATCTCCGATGGAATGTCAGATCGCAAAAGGCCTGCCGTAAGGTCGGCGAGGCCGGAGCACTAATTAATGCGTTAAGCCTAAGTCGCCAATGACGGTGGGTCAGCTACTCCTTACTCCTATTACATGTATTTTATTTAGCTTTTCCATTGTTATGCGTTATGACGACTTGTCACTTGCTAAATTTGTAATTTGTAGCTTTAATTACATTTACATAATATGGAAAAAGGACCAAATATGCCACTATTAGCATAAACACCCTATTTTAGGTGAGCCATTTCAATTTTAGTCAAATTTTAAAAATTATTTAGGTTTTAGCCACTCAATAAACATCACACATTGGGGTCTTATCTTCAAGCCTTCAGGTTTGAAGTTCAATTTCTGACCTTCATGTTGAACTTTAGTTCAGGTTTGAAGTTAGGCATGGGAGGTTTGCAGTTTAATATAATGACTAAAAGCTAAACAGTTTAGGGCCCCTGCAAATTTTTTACCTCTACTATTGACTATTGGGACAATTACATGGGCTGACACCCAGCCCACCTAAATTACCAATACAAGCCCATATTTACTTACCTTACCCATTTTGTCACCCTTACTGTTTTTTTAAAAAATTCCTTACACAAAATAACACCCCCCACTTCCAAACGGTAATCTCCCCTCCAAACGCTACACCCTCTCCAAACAGCTGCATATGTAACCCCTCACGAATTGCTGCTTCGATCATCTTCTTCAAATTCCAACTTTCTTCCATAAATGTAAGTCCCGTTGCATTCCTTTAATTCTTCTACTTTTGTGTAAGTTTTCATATTTTTCATTTTTTTGCTTTTTTTTAAAAAATTTTCTGTAGAAACAAATTATTTTGTTGTTATGATTATATTTCTATTTTATGTTTTATTTCCTTGTATTTGTAATTTTTTTGTTTTTATCTCACGTTAGGGTTTCTCTAGCATTTGGTTATAGTATAATTTTAGTTCGCTTTTTGCTACGCTCTGTGTTCCATAAATTCGTAATTGTGTGTGTTTAATTTCCACCACTGGTCATTTATATTATGGTTGATTTTTTTTAGATGCGAACAAAACAGCGTAGTCCCATGGATTCGAAGAAGATACTTGGTAAAGGTAAAAAGGTTGATACTAAAGTAGTGTCTGGGTTGCCTTCACAGCGTAGTCCCATGGATGATGATGATTTTGAGTCTCCTGTTCGTTGTGCTGAAGCAGCAAGTGGCCGTTGTACCCGGTCACAAACACCAATTGTTATTCCTTCAGGCAGTATGGATTTAAAGTCACCTAGTGCGAAAAGAGCATTGAAACTAAGTCCGCAAAAGTAGAGAGGTCCTAAATCTGTTCAGGTTGGTAAGAGGATTGTGAAAGGACCGAGTAGTAAAGAGGATGTAAATTCCGTAGCCGTTGATGCTGATTGTCGCTGTCCTGTCAAATCAAAAAAGAGAAAGGCCAGCGTTGATGATGCAAGCAGTTCTCGTGCTACTGGTAACAATAAAAGACAAAACATTCGCCAACTAAAGGTGATGAAGCCCAAAGCTGTTGTTCAGGTACTTTGTATACTTAAGTATATATTTGTATAAATATTATGCTTTGCTAAAGCTCATTTGTATAACCCTATATATGCTTTGTTAAGCTATTGTATAAAACTGTATAAGCAGTATACGCTTGTATAACTTTTATACTTTCTGTTTTGTGGATTAGATTACTTTTTGTCTCTTGATCGTTGTTCCTTGATTTTGATTTTCTATTCCCTTTTTGATGTAGGTTGGTGCGTTCTATTTAGCACCAGAAGACCATTTCCATACAAGGGTTAGTGCACATACCAACACGGATATTGTGAGCAACCTGAAAAAATATTTGACTCCTACACAGGTTGAGATGTTCCGAAAATGCTGTTTTGGATACTTCCTTGATTTGCCTCCTTTTGTTATCCAGAATCAGCTTATACATTGTTTACTACTTCGGGAAGTTGCACCTGGGCAAGATAAGGAGTTGTGAGTTAAGCTCAATGGTACTACGTTGAGGTTTGGGATTGCAGAATTTGCTCTTATTACTGGCTTGAAAATGAGTAAAGATGAGACCACTGTGTATGAGAGGCTGGAAACGAACAGGTTGCTGGATGAGTATTTTAGCGGAGTCGATTCAGTAAGTAGGAAAGGCTTGTTGGATCGCTTCAAGGAAAAGGGTTGGAAATCTGATGAGGACGCACTGAAGATGGCTGTGATGGTGTTCATCCACACTTTCTTATTTTCAGACGCTGATAATCATTCTATTACGAAGAAAGATTTTGATCTTGTTGAGAGTGGTGTATATGAGAGATATGACTGGGGAAAACAAGTGTTTGATGACATGCTTCGGACTATGAGGGATAAACAGCGTGGCAACTTGGCGCTATCTCACTTTCGAAAGAGAGTCTCGACGTGGCGGTCTAGGAGGTCTGCCTCTAGCATTCTAGACTTGGTTTTATGAATGTTGTTCTTCATTCGACAAGAAGCTTGCTGTTCGTGTTCAAAATAAGGTGCCGCGTATTCTGAATTGGAAATCAAGTGCCAATCCAAAATATGTGGACATCGTCGATGGTTCTATGATTAGTATTGATCTGGTAATGTTCGTTTTATGCCAATTTTTCTATACATTATGTATAAACATATATCTGTCAAGTTGTTATGTTTTGCCTGCGATTTATATTGACATAATATCTTTTTTTTTAGTTGCATTATCGAAACATGTCTCCTACAAGTGAAGAGAAGTCCAAGTTGAACTTTGATCAGCTATTCGAAGATTTCAATCCTCCACCAGGAGATGTGCATGCCTCTAATGTTGCTGATGGCATCTTCTCATCACCAGCTTGTCCTTCTGTGAGTGATAATCCATTGGCGGATGAAGTAAAGCAGTTGAGGGTTGAGCTTCGACAGGTACTACACACACTACTTTGTTTTGGTTGTTTTTTGCTGTATAATATGTACACATTCAGACATTCTTATTTGTATAATATTTTTGTCCTTTTTTACTTTGTCTTGTCTAGCTTACGAATCAGGTTGTGATTCTGAACAAGTTTGTGGTTGATTCCTTTGCGAAAGTGTTTACAATTATTGAATCTAAGTCAAACGACTTAAAGGGAAGCGAGGTTCCTGTTTCTGAGGTATATTTTTTTACATTTTAGTTATTTTTTTTAAATTAAAAAATGCCAGTTAACCTCTTTCCTTATTCTTATTATTATTATATTTTTTCTTTTGGGGCTTGGTTAGCAACCTGGAAATGTTGCTCATGAAAATATGGATGGGCAAGGTGGTGACGAAGATTTTGATTGTTCGTTCTCGGCTTGGAAAACCCCTGCAACCACTCAAGTTGATAATATGCAGTCCAATGTGAATCAAACTGATGGAGTTGAGCATGTGGACTCCGATGTGAAGCAAACTGATGGAGATGAGCATGTGGACTCCGATGTGAAGCAAACTGATGGAGTTGATAATATGGAGTCCGATGTCAAGCAAGCTGATGGAGTTGCATTGGCTTTTCCTGGTACAAAATGTTCCTTTGATTTTTTTTTTTTTTTTTTTTTGCATTTTGTATTTAGATTGATTCTGTTTTAGGCAACCAACTTGATACAGAATAAGGAAAGAATAATACAAATTTATACAAATTTATACAGAATTATACACAGTTTTTGCTTTAACTTATACACAGTTTTATACTTAGATAAAGTTGTCTTATACCTTTTTATACAATTATATACCAGTATATACATGCACTCATTGTAAAGATTTTACTTGATTTTTATTTTCATTCATTTTTTCCACTGTTTTGGGGCTGTAGATGATGTTGATAATCTGGGCAATTTTTCGGATGATTTTGATGAAGAGTTCCCTGGGGCAAATGACTCACAACTTGTCATTTATAAACCAATTCCTCCTCTACCTGTCCATGAAGTTGAGGAACCTGCCCATGAAGTTGAGGAAGCTGCCCAAGAAGAAGCCAATGCTATAAAAGAACAAAACGTCACCCCTGAACAGGTTGGTCGTCAAAAGAAACCCGGAAAATTTGCCAAATCTCCATATACTCCAGCTTTTGGTTCAGCTATTGGTGACACATCTGGATCAACACGCAAGAAGATCTTTTCTATGAAGCATCCTTTCATGGTTGCTGCAAATCTGTATAATCCTCTATCTGATTTGGCTCAGCGTTTTTTTGAATTTGTCGATGAAGGGGTGGATTCATCACAGAGGTAACTTGATTAATTTTTACAGTTTAATGATTTCATTATAAAGTTATGTTACTGTGTTAGCTTATATTAATTTTTCATTATTTTAAAAGAGCGAAGCAGCTTTATCCGGATGACATAAATAACCTCGAGAAGCCGTTTGTCTTTGGCTCATGTGTTGTGGATAAGAAGGATTGGTTTCATCATCTTGCATACAGTGGGCAGTTGTTGTCTGATTTGGTATGTACTAAATTTCTTTCCTACCCTTTTTGTATACACTTGTATAAAAGTGTAGATTATAGTATAACCATGTATAAACTGCCGTCTTATATAGCATGTGGTGTACTTCTTTCCTTCCATTGTATAACTTTGTATAATAGTATAGATAATTGTATAACCATTGATAAAAATGTATAAAAAGTTGTCTGCTATGGTGTGTGGTGATCTTGTATATGTTTGTATAATAAGTGCAGATATATGTATAAACTTGTATGTATAATCATTGTTTAACTTTTCGTGTGTTTACTTAGTGTTCTTTGTAGTAGTTTTCAAATCTGACTTTATTCTATTTCTATTTTGTTGTCTCAGCATATTGATACCATATTTTACTACTTGCGAAAAAAGGGAAAATATGGCCCTAATCTGGCAGTGAGCTTTACTACAACTGACTGGACATTCAACAACAAGATCACTTCACTTTTTACCACATTTGAGCGAAAGCACCGAGATTTTTGTGCGATCCCCGATGAGCATGAAGTGGCTGAGTACATTCTTGGCTACTACTGTGATGCAAATTCCCCTCGGCACACTGTTGACTATGTCTTGTTGCCTATTTATGTTAAGCGTGGTGTGGGCCATTGGATTTTGGGTGTGCTTTCATTTAAAGATAGGCGCATTGATGTGTATGATTCTAACCGTGGAGCTTTGAATGATGCTGCCGTTCTGAATGCGATGTTAGCTTATGCTATGCTGATTCCTCATTTCCTTAATACTACCGGTTTTTATGGCAAGCGAACTGACATTGATTGGACAAGTGGTGCTTATATGGATAAATCTTTGTCTGATCCTTTTGATGTGAACCTAGTGAATGACCTGCCACAACAGATGACGAAGTAGGTTTTTTTTTACATCATTATCTAATTTTTTTGTGCTGTATATTTTATTTATTTGATTTTTGTTGTTGCCTTTGTGTTTTTTACAGTGATTGTGGTGCTTATGTCGCTGGATTTGCCGAGTACTTTATCGAGGGAAGAAAGATAGAAAAAGATGCCTTTGATATTGAGGATATTCGTGGAAGGTTTGCTTGTCTGCTTTGGGATTATGGACTGAAAAAACAAGATTCTGATGCAGTTAGCGATGATGAAGTCACTGGCAGAGTTTTCAAGAGGAAGAGGGGACGACCGAAGAAGTAGTTTAGTTAGTTAGCTGTATCGATGTAAACTGTTATTTTCACATTTGCTCTTGTTTTGCTACTATGAAGACTCCCTTACTGTTAAATGATGATTCAAATAATGTTTTTTGTTTTAACTTGATTGTGTATGTTTATTTTATAAATTTATACATTATGATGCATGCAGTTATATTTTTCCCTGCACAAGGGTTGGTAAAGCACAATATACAGGTTTATACAATGATATACAACTTTTGATACACCTTTATACATTGTTATACACTGTTATACATTACCCACATGCAGTGTATATCTGCATTGTAGACTGTTATTTGTTGTTTCTTACAGCATCAAGATCTGTATACATGTTAATACAAGTTTATGCTCTTTTATTTGCAGCTTTATACACATTTATACATCCTTATACACAGTTATACATGACATGAAAATGGGTAGTTTACATCTGCCTTTTATACACATTTATACATCCTTATACACAGTTATACATGACATGAAAATAGGCAGTTTACACCTTCCTTTTGTAGTAATCTGTCATTTATTGTCTGTTATAGTATCAAATCATGCAATATGTTCTAGAGTCAAACATCTACTCGTACTTGGAAACACCAACATAAAGTTTGCAATGAAGTTTAATAGCATGATTAAACAATGTATAAAGGTAAAAACTGTCTTAAAACTATAATGTGTCAATCTGTCTTTGGTAAGTTCCTACACGTCTTCTTGTTGTGACCAGCTTGTCCACACACCCCACATGACAGTTTGGATCTCTTGCGTGGTATCTCCCAAGATGCTCTGTGTCTGGTCTTTTTTGGCCTTCCTGGAGTTCTCTTTCCTTTAGGTGGTCGCACCACTTCCTCTAGGATTTCTGTAGGGATGTCCCATGCAGACTCATGTGGCATTGTATATACTGGATATTCATATGTTTTACGGAGAAAATTCTTCCTGTAGTAAACCGAGCAAAAGTTGACTGCTTCCACTCGATTGCGCCTCAAAACTGCCCAAACATGTGGACATGGCAGTTCATCTATTTGAAAGCCCCCACAGTTGCATTCTTTCTTTGCAAGGTTCACAGTGTTGTGCATTTCTCCTTTATACACTGTGTATAAGTCGTCATTTGAAGACCTCACCTTCATTTAAAAGGAAAAAAAAAGTATCTGGTCACAACAAATTCCAACAAAGTTGCATTCATGAAATCAGTATTTTAAACTCTTTATACCGTCAACTGCATCGACGCAACCAGATTTGCCTGAAGCATTTTGTTGTATTTCTTCCCAAGGTCTGTGAATGTTGACATTGCACGCCTTCTGTTTTTGTCGTTCCAGTCTTGTGCCAAATTATACATGTATTCCAACAGGCGCAGTACTGGGAGATCCCTTGCATGTCTTGTGGCTGAATTAAGTGACTCTGCGATATTAGAAGTCATGTTCATTGGTCTTTTGACCTTGGAGTGTGCTCTAGACCACTTTTCATACCCAATTCTGTACAAGTAATCTTGTATTCTTGGTTCATTCTTTACCATATCTCCCATTTTTTTGTTGAACTCCTTAACTGTGTAAGCAAACGCAGCTGCAAAAAAGTTGTCTTAAGATTTTCAGGATTTTTTTTGAACTTGGCCTTGATGTTATTCCACAAATGGTAAATGCAAAAACAATGCGGCACATCTGGATAAACAGTCGCTGCAGCTTTCAAGATGCTTTCATTCCTATCCAAGAATATGCACATTCCTTCCCGAACCCCAAAAGCGTATCTTATTTGAATGAAGAACCACTCCCATGACGCATCGTTCTCTGAATCAACAATGCCATATGCAAGGGGCAGTATTTTTCCTATTTAAACAGTTTATACATCAGGTTTCAAAAGGAAAGCTGCATCTTATACAAAGATATACATGCTTATGCATAGTTATAATGTGAGCTAAAACAGACTTATACAACTTTATACAATATTATACAATTATACAAATTGATGTCTTATGAAAATAGTCAGACTTTGCAATGGTGTTTAACTTACCATTTGCGTCCTCTGTGCAAGCACTCAAAAATGTGCCCTTGTGTGCTGCTGTAAGAAAGCTCCCATCAACCACCAACGTTGGCCTGCAATACTTCCAACCTTGGATTGATGAATTGAGCGCAACAAATGTATATAGGAAGCGCCCGTCATCAGATTTATGCAACCTTGTAACTGAACTTGGATTTATCTCCTCAACCATATACAAGTAACTTGGAAGGTGTTGATAAGATTCAGTAGGGTCGCCCCTTAACATTTCTAAAGCAGTTTGTTTTGCTCGCCATGCTTTCATGTAGGTTAATTCAATACCGTGGTCCTTCAGCATGTCATTCCTTATACTATTTGCATTGTAGACAGTTTTAGGATCTATATATTTGTCTTTGATCATTGTAGCAATCACAAACGCACTCGCTTGACGTTGTTCTAAGTATCTTTCACCAAGTGAGCACGTATGAATATTAATAAAACTTCGCACCTTGAATATTTGTGCCTTGCCTACAGCTGAACTTTTGAAACTCCAGGTACATTTTGCATCAACACATGAAAGGTAATACCTATTGATAAAGAGCGTTGAACTGGTAAATACAAATTTATACACATAAATACAGTGCTGTTTTGATATACATATTTATACAAAGAAATATGTCTCTGTATATACAACAGTGTCGACACAGCAAAGATGCTTTCTGTATTAATATACAACTTTATACAAAACAGTACGATCGCGAAAACAGTTTTGAATGAAATTATACGCAGTAATACAAAAACTACTTATATTAGTTTATACCAATTTATATCAGGTTTACTAAAGTCTCCATACTTGAAATGTGATACTTAGTGACTCAGACGACAAAAAAGTCCAAATACAAATTTATACACAATAATACAGTGTTTTTGATTTAACTTATACACAGTTATACATAATTATACATATCATTCAAACAGATTCAACCAAAGTTATAGACAGTAATATAAAGTTGTTTTATACTTGTTTATACAGTTATATACCAGAATAAACAGCTTTAAACATACCTTTTTGTACTTGATCTCTTCACCTTGAACTGAAACTTATTTCGCAGGGCATAGTGTTTCATTACACTAACAAGTGTCTGCTTGTCCTGGTAAACCTGATTCTCTTCAACTTTCTCATGTAGCATATCATCTATTATAGCACAATTATCAATCAATATATCTTCTGTATAATTATCATCCACCAATTCATCCACATTTATGTCACCTGCCTCATCAATCTCTTGTATAAGTTTTCCACTATTTATACAGTTAAAACTCGTCGAGGCTGAATTAATATTCGAGCATCCAGCACCAGTTTATATCTCATTCATCCTTACACAGAGCGGATAGGCAGTGAAATCTGGATGTTTTTTCCTTAATTCAATGTAAACTTGAACACCAGTATCATTGTAGATCAGCACAGGTGGTAAATCATTACTCGGAATGAACTTGATTTCTATGCAATTCAATTCAACATTAATCGCAATCTGCTTTAAAATTTCTGCAACTAAATTTTCATAATTGAAACTAGATCGAATAACAATGCAATCGGGGATGAAATTCACAAATTTATTTTCGTGATTCCATTCCCCTGTGTGTTGAATGTATGTTGGAAAAGTGTCCATTGAAAAAAGTAGAAATTGTAATTCACAAGCTTCAGTTTCGCATTATTTTTGGCGATGAAAGGGTTTGTAGATGGAAGGAGATCTTTTGTTCTCAGTGATTGTGTTTTAAAAGGAAACAGAGTTATGTTTTGATTCAAATTTGGAAGGGTTGTTTGGCGCGAGATTTATGCTCGACATTTATGGTATAATGAATGCTGCCATGCTGATGAAAGGTAAAATAGTGGCCTCAGCGCTGTAAATTAGTGGACTGGGCTGCCTATTAGTGAAATTTGCCCTGGACTATTATCTACAATAAGACCCGTTAAAGTTTAGGGCTAGCCTTATCCCCGTCGTTACAAAATGTCTTCTCCTTCATTTCCCTTTACAGTAAACTTTAGTTACTTCCAAAATAAAATTAGGGTTCGTGATCTCACATTTTCTCTCAATCACAGTCTGAATCAATACTTAAACGACGAATATATAACAAATATAGATAAAAGATGGACAGAGAATTCAGAATACCCATTTGAGATTGTTCAAGCTTTCTCATACCCATTAGTGGTGTTCTTTTACAGATTTGTTTCAATTAAATCAAGAAAACAACCATGAGATTCAAAATTTAAGCTAAACAAACTTTAATCTTCGGATTCTAACACTAATTACCCAAGAAATCAGATTTCATATCTGGATATCTTGAACACTGTTACAACAAAATTTGAAGTCTAAAAAATTCAAGACAAGAAATGGTGTAATAAAATATTGTATATGATATCAACAGAAGATGCAGGTTACAATCTCTATGAAGTCACTGAATTTTTTAAATTACGTCCTCTAATTCTTCTCCTCACGAACTTTGGTTCAAAGGTTCAGAAACTTGATCTTGAACTTGATGAACTTTGGATTTGATTTCAAGATGTTTGATCTTGGATTTGTTGTGCGTCACGAACACTTTCACGTCCGTCACGAATAAGATTTGAGATTCAACTGCCACGAACAGATGATTTAAACTCGTGCACGCCGAATCTTGATTTGAACTTTATTGTTGGATTTGAACAAAGACGTAGATCGTGACCTCCGTTGTTGAACTTGAACAGAGACGTACACCGTTGCCTCCGTTGTTGAACTTGAACAGGGACGTAGATCGTGGCCTCCGTTGTTGAACTTGAACAGGGACGTATATGTGTGTCAGTAAAAATATGCCACATATGATTATGAGGATACGAGTCCAGCTGGCGAGACTAGACTTAGCTTACAAGTCAACGGGTATAGAGGATACACGCCTGCTCCTTCAACCACAGTCACTCAGCCGGTACGGGCCATAGGATGCAAGGTATACATCCCTCCGCCTTAAATTTAAGGTCTCCAAATTATGGTTTAGTATATACCGCCACCTTGAGTAAACAGGACCACGACCTTATTAGTCTTTGTATTTTACCATAACAAGGACTGGGTAAATCCTATCTATAAATACCCCTCCTTACATTGTATTGCACAATCAAGCGATTCACACAGAATCCGTCTATTCTCAAGGAATACAATTATTTAATTTCTTGCTTATTACTTTACTCTCAGTTTTTATTTATTTTCCTGTGTATTTAAACCATATTGCTTGTGACCCTTCTATAAATTTACTTGTTTAACCTATACGACCAATTTTAGGCATAAATAGTTTGGTGCCCACCGTGGGGCCCAGGAAATTAAAGGTTTCTACGAAGGAAAAATACAATCATGTCCAACAACAACGATAATGTTCAAAAGAACACCGTTGATGCGGTAAACGACTCCGTAAAGGATCCCAACAATCTCAATGGATAGCCAAAAGACCCTGTTAGAGATCTGATCTCTATAGGCAGTGACGGCAAAGATGATCAACCACGCGAAAGCAACTCCAAACTCGAGGATTTCCTTGCTGGTCTCTTCAAAATCTAGGCAGAACGGGCAAAGCAAAACTTGGCCAACTTGGTCCAAATCATGGTTCAAAAGTTGGGAGCGATCTTCATTAGTTCGTTGTAGAGGCCAGTGTCCCTAAGAAGACCCGTGCTCATGAACGAGTCACTAGCTTCCATTCCCAATCGAAGACTCAGCATGGAGGCCATTCATGGAAGCTCTACATCGGCCATCAATCAAGGTTTCGAAGGAACGCCTGTCATTCAGGACATCCTGAAGGAGCTAAAGGTCAGCCACGATCGGATCGGTAACGTGTCGGGTGCTTCACCATAGATTACCGCCGTAGATTAGTAAAAGTTCTCCAAACATGCATATAAAGCGAGTGCAGCAATGGTCTGTGTAGCAAAACATTTCCGCCTTCCGGATAACCTAAAGTACGACAGAACCACTGATCTGGACGAGCACATTGCTGCTGTTGCACTTGGTGCACCTTCGTAAGACACTAGAGGGGGGTGAATAGTGTCCTTACCCGATTTTCAATTCTAAAACTTGCTTTTAACTTTCTGTGCCCAACTCACAAAGAACCAGGTTCCTTGCAAGTTTCACCTATCTCTGAAACTAAACAAATTGCGGAAACGTAAAGAACACAGAGATTTTTACGTGGAAAAATCCTTGCTCAAAGGATAAAAAACCACGACCCAAACTCTTGGGATTTAACTCTTCCACTAAAGGAAAACCCGAGCAAGTTTTAGACTACAACGTAATGTAATCAAGGAACTAGAACCCCCTAGTACCTAGAACCTTCACAGCCACACGTTAGCTGGTAAGGTTACCTCTACTTAACCTCAAGAAGTAATCTCTACTATACGCTTCTAAGCAAGCTGATAGATTACAACTCAATAGCCTATAACAAAGAAACTAAAACAACAGACTTAACTATGAAACTGCTCCTTCAGAAGGTTCTGCTGCTCAGCCTTTGTTCTTGCACACAAAGCTTCTCACGATCTAATTGTACTTGATATGCTCTGTTGAGATGTCTTTTGTGCGTATTGATTCTGGCCAAATTAACTTGTATATATAGGAACTAGACTTAGCCGGATCCAACTAAGTTTAGGAATCCTTTTCCTCTTTGAAATCAATTTAAACAAGGTTACCCATATTTCCTTATTTAAAACCTAAGTTAATTTGCCTTATGTTCCAATCCATTGTCGTTTAGGAACCGCGTCCTTCTCAGCACCGCCTCTAGCTTCTTCTACTTCCGGTAGGATTGGAACTTTGACCCCAGCTGTTCTCTTCTTTCCTTTTTCAACTCTGACTTGATTATCTCGTTGAATAGCTGGTCTTCTCAAATTAACTGTGAACCTTTTCGTGGTCCACTTAGCACCAGGTCCTTTGTCATCTACAAAACTTCTCATTCAACAAATTCCCCCTTTTTGATGATGACAAACAATGTTGTCTCACCGACTCAAGAACCTGTAAAAATCAAACACTAACCACGAACCAGGGTAATAACAGTTAGGCAAAAATTAGGTCACAAACATATAATGAACTAAAATCAACTAACTTCCCCCTTTTGGCATCATCGAAAAGTTTCACAGTTGTCAGAACCTGCTTAACTTAATTTAAGTTTAGTCGACTCTAGTGCCAAAGGCTGCAAGCCAACCTTTAAACGTCAGGAACCTATTTCAGACAATAAATACTAGCAGATAGGATATTTATCAACAAAAAGTGCCAAACCGGCATAAAATATCCAAACATCATCCAAAATATTACAAACCGAGAAATAAGATTGTCTTAAAACAGGCCATAAAAAGAACCAGGAGGGAACTAGAGAAAGGAACTGGTTCAGAATTGGGGAATATCAGGGATGTTAAAGTGAGCAAGCAACAAGGCGAGGCGACGCGAGTTTCCTTCTCTTTCACGCTCCAGCTCTGCATCCAGCCTTGTGTTTTCAGCATTCATCCAGGCCAGCTCATCATTTTGCCTTTCAAGCTGCCTCCTGAACCCCTCAATTCTCCTGTCTACTCTGTTGTTTCTCCTTTCATCTGCATCCTCCACCATATGCTCTGGTTCATCAGCAGGTTCACCATCCAACACATAGTCACAGGATTTAAGAATGTTCCTCCCAAACAAGTCATTGTGGTCCGGCTCTGTCCACTTACCAGTAGGCACCCCAAAGAAATCAAAGACCTTCCCTAGAAGAAACCCATAGACCAGCGCATGTTTGCCTAACCCCATATCAGCTACCTTACCAATATGCTTAATCATCAATTCAGGCAAATTAATACGAACCTCTCGATCTAGCAGGTCCATATAGGTCATATCTAGAAAGTTGGTCTCACTCCTCCTTTCCGACCTCTGCAGTAGGTTCTTCAGCACAAATTCAAAGAGCAACTGGTAGAAGGGTTGCATTGCCTTCTTCTTAACTTGTGTAGCTCTTGCCAGTCTTGGTCTCCTTGCAAATTTCTGGGTCACCTCCAAAGCAGACACACCATCTCTTCTAGCCGGCGACGAGTTCCTCATATACTCGCTATAGTCCTAAGAGGGAACACCCAAAATCTCACCCAGTTCCATACAATCAAACTGGATTACCAGCCCCTTGACTATGGTTGTCACAATTCCTTTACTCACTGTGCAATTGGAGTAAAATTCTCGAACCTCTTGCTCCCTCAGCTGTCTAGCACCATCACTGAATAGGTTCAACCAACCCTGAGCTCTCAACTTAGCACCAAGTTGAGTCATACCCTCTAGCTCCAGGTCAGTTAGAATTTTACCCTTCACCATTGGTAGACCTCTAAAGTAGGCCACCCTCCTCTTCTTGTCTTCCTTATCATCACCAATCATCAACTTTGATTTGGAACCTCCCCTCCGAACCTCAGGTTCCTCGATAATCTTCTCCTGCTGCTCTCTTACAGAACCACGAGTCGCAGGTCTTCTCACATGACTCCCTGTTTTTCTACTGCTTTCTCCCATACCCTCTGCATCTCCGGAACTTCCAATTTTGGAACTACCCACAAATTTTCCTCCCTTCACTAACCTTCTTTTCTTCACTGTCTGTTTCTGTTCCTGAACCACAGGCCTCTTTCCCAATCTCCTCTGTTCCTCCACCACCACAACATCAGTCTCATTGGAGGAATCTTCACTAGCTTGAGGAGTGGGATTGGCCTCAGGCAACATTGCATCCAAAGGTTCAGTAAAACCTACACCTTCTAGATTTTCTTCCACATAATCATCAATATCTCTCAAAACTGCGTCATCACCTGCCACAGAACCAGAGAACGAACTAGGTTCTTCCTTAGGTTCTTTAGCAGGTTTAGCAGATTTTTCCTTTCCCTTGTCACTAACAGTCTTTTCTATCACAGGAACTGTCTCAGGAACAGGTTCCTCAACTATGTTCTCAGTTTCTTTAGCAACCACAACAACAACCTCTGCTTCTACAAACTTTTCAATATTTTCTACAACTACCTCCTCCTTTTCTCCTTCTTTGTTTACAACAGGCTCTACTAAATCTATAGGCACAAAAGGTAAACTAGTATCGACGACTATAGTACCAGTAGGAGAACTAGGGTTTACTTTTTCAGTTTCTTGGACGATTTCTTGAGTCGCTTCAATGATCCCTTCCTCCGTACCAATTTCTGGAACACTTTCCCCCTTACTAGCTGCTTTCTCCGACAACTTCTTCTGTCTCAATTTTGCAAACTTCCTCGCCATAGCAACAGAACGACTCGCGGCCAGTTGCTTTGCCTTTTGATTTAGTTTAGATAATTTGAGTTTTGGAGAAGAGAGTTGAGAGTCTACTTTAGAACTGGTCGACATTTTTGTTTTACAGAGAATTGTGTTTTAGAGAGAGAAAATATTTTGAGAGAGTTTAAAACCTTTCAGCCGATAGAAACAATGTTTCTTTGATCAAGTAGTGGAATAGGGAAGAGTTTAGGTTTATCAGGAAAGGGAATGGGTTGATGGGATAGGAAAAAGCTGCTACTACTTATGACGCATAGGAGCTGACGCCATCACAGTTCAAAGTATTTGAATTTTAAAAGTTTTACACTAATCCGGCGCCAAGTGAGGGTGATTGGTAACAAATAGGCCACGTAAGACAACCATTATACTTAGTAAGTAACATAGGATGTGTACCTGAATGTCCATGCACCAGTTTCTTCAGTAATACCCCTTCATTTCAAAAATTTGCTAGTATCTAAGTCATAAAAACAGGTTCCAAACAGGTTAGCAAGCAAAACAATTAAGTTTTCATATGTAGAATCAACTAGGCAAAGTTAAGCTAAATAAAACAAGGAAACTTCACTAGCCAATCATTGGGAGAACCAGGTGTCGCTTCGTTCACTGTATCTTGGTCATCCCTAGCTCAAGTCTGTTCTTTTCAAATTGTACCCTGTTCAATGCCTTAGTGAAGATATCAGCAATTTGGTCCTCAGTCCTGCAAAAGTTCATAGTGATTAGACCTTTCTCAACATTGTTTCTTAAAAAGTGATGCCTAATATCAATGTGCTTTGTTCTCTTGTGCTGGAACGGGTTCTTGGCAATATTGACTGCACTGGTATTGTCACAAAAGATTGGAACTGGTCCACACTTGATTCCAAAGTCCTCCAGCTGCTGCTTGATCCATAATAACTGTGAACAACATAAAACAGCTGCTACATATTCAGCTTCAGCTGTGGATAATGCCACTGAATTTTGTTTCTTTGTAGCCCATGAAAATAAACAAGGACCTAGGAAGTGTGCCATCCCAGATGTACTTTTCCTATCAACCAAGTGACCAACATAGTCAGCATCTGCATACCCAATTAGATCAAAACTTCTACCTTTTGGGTACCATAAGCCAAGATCTTGAGTTCCTTTCAAATATCTCAAGATTCTCTTGACTGCAGTTAAGTGTGACTCCTTTGGTTTTGACTAGAACCTTGCACACAACCCCACACTATAAACAATATCTGGACTACTTGTAGTTAAATACAGCAAAGAACAAATCATTCCTCTGTACTTAGTTTCATCAATTGAAGCACCAGTTCATCCAGATCTATCTTCGTTCCAGGAGCAATGGGCGTGTTGATATCCTTAGCAGACTTCATATCATACTTCCTTAACAGCTCTTTGATGTACTTCTGCTGGTGGATCATTGTGTCGTCCTGAGATTGCTTGATTTGTAAGCCTAAGAAGAAATTTAGCTCACCCATCATACTCATCTCAAATTCACTTCCCATCAGGTCGGCAAACTCCTTGCAAAGGTTCTCATTAGTAGCACCGAAGATGATGTCGTCTACATATACTTGAACAATCAGCAGGTCCTTGGCTTTCTTCCTTAAAAACAAAGTATTATCTATCTTACCTCTTGTAACCCCATTCTTCAATAAGAACCCAGACAACCTTTCATACCAAGCCCTAGGATCCTGTTTCAACCCATACAATGCCTTGTCAAGTTTGTAGACATGATCAGGAAACTCTGTACTTTCAAAGCCAGGTGGTTGAACCACATACACCTCTTCATTCAAATAACCATTAAGGAATGCACTCTTCACATCCATCTGGTACAGCTTTGTTGAACCCCAAAAATTACCCTTTCTTTAAGAAAAGATAGGTTTCGGGTATATTTTCAACAAAATGGGACTCCAAAGGGCTTTCTTTGGAGTCGCCACCTAATTTAGGAGAATTAGGAACCAATTAATTAAATTAGTGCGTGCAAGCACTCCGTTTTTAAAGAAGTGGTCTATTTCAGAGATTCTAAGTAAGAGGTTCAACTATTTCCGAAAGAAGGTTTTCATTTGAAAAGCACTTTCGAAAATCCACAAAATGTGGTTAATCCTTCGGTTTTCACAAAAATAACTTTATAAATGCATTTTTAAATATTTAATTTAAAGAGTTTAAAATTAATAAATTATGCTTTAAAGAAATACCAATCAAATGGATTTAGACTTAAAAAATGCAATTTTCGCCAAAAATAGGAATAAACCAATTAATTTGAAAAGAAGTTGCACTTTAATGGATAAAGAAAATCAAGTTACACTTTTTATTAATTTCAAATTTTGATTGCACGCATTATTTAACTAAAAGATTCACAATTCGTGAATAAGATGGCAATTCTAAAGAAAATAATTTATTCACAATAAATAACTCAAAATAAATATTCATTAACAAATAAACAATTAAATTATTCTACAACTGATAAAGGGGAAAATTCCTAGTGACATGCGAATTCTAAGGGATTGGGAAAGAGAAGAGGTTTAGAAGAAGAACCCGGAAATTGACAAACTCACGGGAGCCTTGAATTTATTTAATTTTATACATTTATGCCCATGAGCCTAAAACATCATACGGCTCAACAAAGCATTTTTTAAATTTTCCTAGATCTTCACTTCTTGAACCTTGAGCCCGGACTCGACCCCAATGTGACTCCAATGCAATGTAACACCCAATTGATGAGTTTTAGCCGAACTCGTCCCGAGGAAGTGTATTATGCCAAAGAAAGGAAGAAACAGATTAGTACATGGACGATAGCAGTTAGGGAATTCCGTAACAGCAAACTACCTCAACTAGAATAAGTAGCAGAGCCATAAATGATTAAACAGATTGTCCCCAACACAAGATTTTGTGATAAATGAAATAGAAACAAGGCAGCAATTTGACACAGACGGTAGATATTCGAGCATGCCAAGATAGGAATCCCAGAAACCAACAACACCACCCTACCAGAGGTAAACCAAAATCAAACAAACCTAAGAAATCAACTTGATACCAGAACACACTCTATAGTAATTAACAACTGACTAACATTGCAAGATTTAACCGTATAGCAAACTCAAAATACAATGAAGATAGCCCGCTGTACATAGAGCCCAAAAGTTATCAGCTTCACAAGAACAAGTTTTCAAATTTCTCAGCCTCATAAGCAGCGATCAAGACCTTGTTAAGATGGCTATGGACTACCCCTCCATTACAGTTATACAATAGAATTCTCCATCTCTATATCCCATACATTCTGCTTGTCAGCTTCTGGTTATTCCATTTTGTTCTTTTGATAAATGGTTTTCTTATTTTTTTAAAAAAAGAAATGATACCAGAAGCCATATGTCCCAACTACAAGGTCAAATTCAATTTTTTGATAGCATAAGATTACAGCAGTACTTAACAAAACTAGAATGAATGTGCCAGGGACACAAACTTCTATTTGCAACAGCACACTCGACATTGCATACAGGAATGGTCCTTCTAAATTTATACTCATGCTTCCATTTTAAAGGTCAAACCTCTAACCCATTTACTAGCGGACAAAACAGAGTTCAATCATTTTTATAACTCAAGCAAATATCAAAAAGATCGAAACTTTATCTCAATTAACACCTTTAAACAATAAAGAAATTTAATACTCCAAAGAGAGAGGAAAAAAAATCATGTTCATAATCTTAGAAATTGAAAGAGGAACAAGGAAGGAACTAAGCCTAACAAGCTATGATGATTTCGATCAATCAGGACATGAAGCTTTCAGGTTTTACATCCTCAACTCATAGTGCATTCTAGTCACATGAATATTAAAAATGCTTATCTCGCAAACTCAGATTGTTAACAAAGACCAAAACAAATTATGCAACATAGGGTAAGACTCAGTTAAGAAAACAAATTGCAAATTGAACAAAGGATGAAGTTAACACAACATAGCTAAACTTGGTTAAAAGAAATACAAAACCTGGCACTCTTTTTAAGATCTTTTGGCCACAAAATATACTTTCCCTATACCAAACTAGAAAGCTTTCATAATTACATAGACCACAAACCAAAACTTCAAGCAACATTTGAGGCTTAACCTACTAATCAACTAGCTTTCCTGGCATACCATCAGACCAGTAAGGAAATTCAGAGAAAACAATGCTTTTACAGACCAAATAAACATAAACTACCAAGATTTGATCTTCTAAGAACACCTGAACACCTATACCTCCTACTACTACTCCCTGCTATTCACAGCTTTAAAAACAGCCAAACAGAACCTATTCTAACTCTGCTACACCTGCTGCACCTTACCAACTTAGCCTAGACAACCCCTGCACATACACACACAACCTCAGCTGCTAACTCCCTAAACTCACAGCAAACACAAAAAGGCAAACTTACCATAGCAGCCCCTATTACTAACAGAACAACCAGGAACAAACCAAAACCCTCTACTGAACAACCTTATACAGCCTCTAAGAAACAAGCTTCAATCCAGGCTTCCATCTATACCCCTTAAAGGGACAATACACCAAGCCTTCAACACCCCTATACTCCCCGAACAAAAGAACTAGAAATTAAGCTGCAGCATCTAACTATTTCCTGAAACCTCTTTTGAACATTAAACTGAACTAACATATCTCTTTCCTAAAATATCAATTTACAAGAACGACTCAAAACGCTATCAGCAAACAGAGAAATAACTTTGACAATTCTGTGGACTGAGGTGTTCAAACACATAGAAATTCATCTCAATTCATAAAGATCATGTCTTTATCTGATAATTGATAACGATCAAGATTTTGTGGCAACTAACTAAGCCACAGAAAAACAGTGTTAATTCTTTCAAATTTCAGTGAAAATCTTCTGGCTATTATTTAACGAGTGTAAGAGAGTTCATGTTAACCAAAAAACAACCTTAACTATTTATGAATACATTTATACGAAATTCCAGCACTAATCAATCACATAACACTTCACGAGCACACACACATATCATGTAACAGATCACAGTTTCACTTAACATGTTTCATACACTATTAAAGTCTCATTTTAAGATCAATAAACAAGTTCAAAATAGCAAAGAGATGCAAAACAAGAGAGGAAAAGTATTACCTTAATAAAGGCAGTGAACGGGGCGATTGATCCGTCGAAATCCGCACTGGAACGAGCGACAACAACTCGACGATTCACAAATTTTAAGAGTCGGAAATTAGGAAGGAAAATGAAATCGCTATTAAAAAAAGCACTAAGAGGGTCCTCGTTTCCGAAGTCCCTCAATTCCTTCAACCAAAATCCGACCCCCAAATCTGTGAATCGATGGGGGTATTTATAGCTGAAGTTTGGGGTTCGAAAAGGGTGCAAAAACGATGTGGGAAATGGAGTGTAAAGTGATGAAAACGAATCACATACGTTGAATTCAATCTTGGATTCAAAATGGACGCTCGGATTTGCTATAATGCTGGATGATTTTGATTTGCTCCTCATACAATCGAAAGGACAAAGCTGGAGCTCAATGATTCGCTTGTGGTACGATCTTACAGCTGGAAATTGGGTGGAAAAATCGGGTCGTGAGAAGTGGGAGTCGGGTTGGGGAAATGGGTCGCGGGGTTTACTGAAATGAGGAGGAGATATGCGCGTGTATTGTATGTATATATGTTTGCAAAAGTGAGCTGGAAATTAATTCGTAAGGCAATTTTAGCCCCACTTTAGGAATTATAGGAGTAAGTGAAAAATTGCACGAGTAGGCTGAAATTGGGGTTGTAGATTGCACACTTAACCTTTTCTTTTGAAATTAATTAATTGACTATAGCTAATTTTAATTAATTAATTTTAATTTCAATTTTATTTTAAATAATTAACTTTCATTTAAATAATTAGTTATTAATTAAATCTCGGGACGAAATTGGGTGTCAACAGCTGCCCCTCTTTACCCGGAAAAGGATGAAAGAGTTTTCGGGGTAAAGAAGTTGACGGAAAAGCCAATTTTGTCACGATAAAGCCAAAGACTTTTGATTCCAAGAACCAAAAGGCGAGGCTTATGGCCGAACTCCGGTTTCTGAGTTGCCTACATATCTCGGGCTGAAAGAGAATCAGGCCATATGTAGTTCAACGACACTTAGATATAAAGACTCGCACGATTGATAGAAAAGACGCCCGAATAGGAAAGAATTCAAACTGACTCCTAATCCGGAATGAAAGATTAGGTAAGAATTTGCTTGTTCGAGTGCGATTCTTCAGATCCTTGTTGACGAGTCTAGCTCATATCAACGATTGCCCCAGTTCACTGCTAAGAAAAAGTTCCACGTTATGCTCCAAATGCTGCTGCGGTACTGCCAAAATCCTGTAATAAACTTGACAAACGGTAAGCGAGCAACTGCTAATAAACTATAATAATTGGAATAAGAAATAAATAAAGGAATAATATAAAACTATAAATGCTGGTTGTGATGCTATCAACGAGTTTTTCCTTCAATCAACTGATGAGGCGCTCCGCCCGGGGAACCTCTAGGCTGATCATTATTAATGGAATCTCGGAATGTGCTCCATTCAATTGATAAAGCAACAAGGCGTCGGGTCCTGAAGCATCCAACGTCCTAGCGCAACTTGGAAAAACCTGCATATCCTATTTACAGGTGGATGAACCCGAATTGTTCATTTATAAGGCGAACGAGCCCAAAACGTTCATTTATAAGGCGAACGAGCCCAAAACGTTCAATTATAAGATGAACGAGCCCAAATCATAAGATAAAGTAAAAGACACAAAATTCATTAATGCATGCGCTTCTTCAAACTTGGCAATATCTGCAAATCACAACAATAGAATTTTAGTATATGTTCTCATAGCGGAATAGAAATGAAACTAATATTTTAACAATTTGCAAGATTTATAGAATTGCCGCCTTTCGGCAATAACCCGTGATAAAGCGTAACGCTTTAATTATCTACTGGCAATCTGCAACGTGGTCTTGAACTGTGCTCCAATCATTTGATAAAGCAAATGAGACGTCCAGTCTGAAGTATCCAATGTCTCAATGCGACTTGGAATAAACCTGCATATCCTATTTGTGGGTGGATGAATCCCGATTGTTCGTTTTTAAGGCGAACGGGCCCAAAACATTCATTTATAAGGCGAACGAGCCCAAAACGTTCAATTATAAGGCAAACGAGCCCAAAACGTTCAATCATAAGATGAACGAGCACAAATCATAAGATAATGGAAAAGACTCAAAATTCATTAATGCATGTACTTCTTCAAACTTAGCAATATCTGCAAATCACAACAATAGGAATTTGGTAAATGTTCTCATAGCGAAATAGAAATGAAACGGATATGTTTAACGATTGGCAAGAATTATAGGAGATAGAAATGCCGCCTCTTCGGCAATAAACCATGAAAAAGCACAATGCTCCAGATCACGAAAAGGATGTCTTCCAATGCAGTCTTGGGTTGTACCCCAACCAGAAGGTAGGAACCCATACAAAGTAGTCCTATTGCCAAATAAGTTTATATTTCTAAATCCTTCTCTGGAGGAATGGTCTTGGCCACAATGCAAAGGGATTCTCCCAGATTTGGCAATATCTGCAAGTTATAAAGCAGAACTTTAGTGAGTGTCCTTATATGGAGAAAGAGAAATGAAACAGATATGCTTAACAATTTGCAAAAGTTATGGGAAATAGAAATGCCGCCTTTTCGGCAAAGTGAGAAAGCATTGGGCTTTATCCCAAATGTAATTTCAATCCAAGCGATGAGAATCTTCAAGATTGTCTTTCTAAGACATTTATCTTCTGATGCGGGCTTTAATTTTCCTGCTCTCAAAGAAAAATTGTTAGTTTTGGGAGGAGGGGGAGCGTTTGATTTGTGCTGACTTGATCTCGATCTTCTTGATGTCGCTTCTGCTCCCATGTTTTCCTCGGACTTGGATTTGTGAATCATACTCGGAGGCTTGGCTCATGAACTCAATAGCATAAATGTTTTGATAATAGAGGCAAAGTAAAAGTAGTTTTGGTAATAAAGTAAATAAAGTAACCATGCAAATATTTCATGAAAGTAAGATGCATTTTATGAAATTTCTGCCATGACATAAGCTTGTGACATATCTTGAAACAAATTGAACATCCTTTTCTTAGAGTTGGCACTATCCATCTAGCCAATTCCCAAGATCTTCCCAACTCGTCTTTTAATAGTCAACGTTGATTCTTGCAAAATTTTTCCCCAGTTATGACCATCTAAATCTTCAACTTGCCTTGCAAAATTTGCCCCAGTTATCATCTTTCGTATCTTCAAATCATCTTGCAAAAATTGCCCCAGTTGCTTGCCTTAGGGAAAACTGAAAATTTTAATATTATAGAGTCGAGCCCGTTAAGAGCGCCTACGTATCCCTCCACGGGAATCAGACTGTGCGTAGTTCTGCTTACACAAAAGAGAATTTTCAAATGCTGGTGTAACCGAAACTCGATATGAGTTGCCTACGCTTCCCGCCTTGGGAAACCGGTTACAGTAGTTTGCTTACATAGAAATAGATTCAAACATTCATAATTTGATATTCTTTCTTTTCTTTCAACAAAACTTAAAAAAAGGAAAATTACAATAGCTACTTCCTACTAATGCAAATAAACTAACTTCTGCTTCTGCAACTCTACTGCTTTTCTGGAACTTGATAGGTGCCTAAATGCCCTTCTTCGAGGAAACCCCCTTTGCATATGGAAAGATTGCGACAAAAGGTTCGCCAGTGCCATTTGTAGGTAGAATTTTGACCTGGCCAGAGTTAATCAAGGTTTCAACTTTCTGCTTAAATAAAGTGCATTCTTCAATAATATGCCCCTGCATCCCTGAATGGTAAGCACAAAATTTTCCCAAATTGTCAGGCTTATGTGACCAATACGGCTTTGATTCTATAGGATGTACCAAATTGAATCCCTTGAGCCTCTCAAACAATCTTGTGTAAGATTCTGGGAGCCGTGTGTATGCGAAAGCAGATCTTTTGGCGCGGTTTGACTGTGAACTTGGATTGACAATTACTTGCGCATTGGCACTAGGTTCCCCTGCTATGGCTGGCAAAGGTTTTGACATGACAGCTTTTCCTTTGTCTTTGGACTGTGCCTCAACCAATTCACACTTTCTCTTGTCAGAAATTATTGCAACCGGCTCTACTTGAAGCTCTGCAGATTTTCTTTTCAGTGGACTACTCCTTGCAAAGGTCAGGTTTGGGAGTTCGTACTGCTTGACAAAGTTACGAGCTAAGTCATCCCATGTGAATCGCTTTCCAAGATCCTGTATTGCAAACCATGTTAAAGCCGGCCCCGCGAGCGTCTTAACAAATAACCTCAACTTGATTCCATTGCTTTTTCCAAATATTGCCACCCAATCAGTGAATGCTTTCAAATGATCATGAGGATTTCCTATCCCATCATACACTGGTGGATAAGCCATGTCAAGAAACACATTCCCCTTTTCTACCTCACATAAGCCTGCTTGAGATGGTATAGCCCACTCGTCTGCCATTGTGTCATTGCTCTCTTTAGCATTGGGAAGCCCTTCACCGTTGCTTTTCTCATTGCTTGTTTTTGATGAGAAGCTACCAAACTCCTTTTCCAACAAGAATGCATGCAAATTAGGGAACTGTTGAGCATCACACTCAAATGCTGGAGCTACTTGCATTGTAGGAGGTGCAACAGTATAAATAGGAGCAACAGGAGCACTTGGTCCTGGACTTGGCACATTACGCATTGGGTTGCGAGCATCCATGAGCGCGACAACCAATTCAGTAAGGCTATTGAGTCTCTTTTCCAAACTTGCCACGGTTGCTTCAGGCTTGTTAACCTTGTCTTTGTGGGATTCTTTATTTTCAGTCAAGTCAATCACAACATTTTGACGAGCCATAGGTCCTGATCTTGATGTTCAAAATAATTAACCCTTTAGCAACGCATATCGAATTTAATAAAATTTATTAAAGATGAAACTAACGGGTCAACTTATTCCAAAAGGAAAAATCGAGCCAGTACTGAAAAAGACCCAAAAGTTTGAGCAGGACACTCATTTTGTTAAAGAAAACTAGACACAAAATGCTTATTAAATTCTGAAAAATATTATATTTATTAAAAGGATAGAATACTTAAAATCTGATGCTAAAAAAAAAATATTTTGCAAAATTAAGGCAGACCAAATAAAAATTCAAAAGGTATTTTAGAATAAAAATATGCATGCATTCAAAAAAATAAAGTAACTAAATGAATAAAAAGAATAAAGCGGTTAATTCCTGCAAACAAATACAGTGTTAATCGAATCACAATATCAAGCAAACTGAATTACCCAACAAACAACGCAAATGAATTACAGGCGGTTAGCACATAGCAAATAAGCATTTAGCAAGTTATTGCATAGTAGACAAATAATTGATATGTAGCAAACACAAGTAATCAAGCGTAAATAAAGATGCGGGCGTGTCCTATCCTGTAAGGTGCCTCTTTGCCAGAGGTGGGCCTAAGACGCCAAATAGGTGATAACGAAAAGTAGTCCAAGCCGGTTTTGCAATAATCGAATTTAGAGTAAGTGAACATAACAGTAATAATAATTTCTCTTTCATTATAACTTGATTTTGAGTACATCATTGTTACATAGAAAGTGCCAGACATAATTTAAATACATCGTTTTGAGTATAATGGAAATATAAATAACTGCTATAACTACACTGCATCAGGCTCGAGGAGGCGATGAAACTGAAGTGCGGGCCTGGTTAGGGTCAATCCTTGCTTGCTTGCACAATCGATGTAATTTCTGACATCTGGTCCCAAATGTGGTTTACATCCAAAGACTTGCTTGAATCAAACATCGATCAAATAGATCGAACGTCTTATCGTCCTTTCGACGTCTCTTGCCCCAACTTGTTATCTTCTTCCAAGTATCTTCACAATTTCAACTTGATGACTATTTGAAATACCTCTTGAATTCAAGCGTCTTCTAGTCTACAAAATTAATAAAAGTATTCTAAATTTAATTAATTGCAAAACTTGGCTTGGACTGGAAGTTCCGTTATCACATAAACACATAATATGCACTGTTGTTGGGTTTAAACCCGTCAACGAAAAAGGGCGGTTTTCCTAACTATGGAGGCGGTATCAAGGACCGGGTCCAATATAAGGCTTATGCATGCATGTTCCTAACGAAAACTCTAGAGTGGGTTTACTAGACACAAGGCTATTTTGAGTGGCAAGCGGTCACGCAGTAGTAAAACTATCCGCTCACCCCGCAGGTACGCGCACTCTTTCTTAAAGGGTTTTTTGTGAGTTGCGGGTGTATATGCATACACCTCGCGGGTATAAGTAACCATGAAGAAGCTCCCAGGAGTGGGGGAAATATGAACGGAATGCCAGTTTTATATGTGCACAAATAAAGTGTAGTGACATGCTTTTAGTGACAAACAATTGCAAATAATCAAATTAACTAAACATGCTATTTTGCAAATAATAAACAAATAAAGAGTTATCTTGTGAAAACCTTGCGGTTAGAACCTTAAGGTATCCCCAGCGGAGTCGCCATGCTGTTGAACCCCAAAAATTACCCTTTCTTTAAGAAAAGATAGGTTTCGGGTATATTTTCAACAAAATGGGACTCCAAAGGGCTTTCTTTGGAGTCGCCACCTAATTTAGGAGAATTAGGAACCAATTAATTAAATTAGTGCGTGCAAGCACTCCGTTTTTAAAGAAGTGGTCTATTTCAGAGATTCTAAGTAAGAGGTTCAACTATTTCCGAAAGAAGGTTTTCATTTGAAAAGCACTTTCGAAAATCCACAAAATGTGGTTAATCCTTCGGTTTTCACAAAAATAACTTTATAAATGCATTTTTAAATATTTAATTTAAAGAGTTTAAAATTAATAAATTATGCTTTAAAGAAATATCAATCAAATGGATTTAGACTTAAAAAATGCAATTTTCGCCAAAAATAGGAATAAACCAATTAATTTGAAAAGAAGTTGCACTTTAATGGATAAAGAAAATCAAGTTACACTTTTTATTAATTTCAAATTTTGATTGCACGCATTATTTAACTAAAAGATTCACAATTCGTGAATAAGATGGCAATTCTAAAGAAAATAATTTATTCACAATAAATAACTCAAAATAAATATTCATTAACAAATAAACAATTAAATTATTCTACAACTGATAAAGGGGAAAATTCCTAGTGACATGCGAATTCTAAGGGATTGGGAAAAAGAAGAGGTTTAGAAGAAGAACCCGGAAATTGACAAACTCACGGGAGCCTTGAATTTATTTAATTTTATACATTTATGCCCATGAGCCTAAAACATCATACGGCTCAACAAAGCATTTTTTAAATTTTCCTAGATCTTCACTTCTTGAACCTTGAGCCCGGACTCGACCCCAATGTGACTCCAATGCAATGTAACACCCAATTGATGAGTTTTAGCCGAACTCGTCCCGAGGAAGTGTATTATGCCAAAGAAAGGAAGAAACAGATTAGTACATGGACGATAGCAGTTAGGGAATTCCGTAACAGCAAACTACCTCAACTAGAATAAGTAGCAGAGCCATAAATGATTAAACAGATTGTCCCCAACACAAGATTTTGTGATAAATGAAATAGAAACAAGGCAGCAATTTGACACAGACGGTAGATATTCGAGCATGCCAAGATAGGAATCCCAGAAACCAACAACACCACCCTACCAGAGGTAAACCAAAATCAAACAAACCTAAGAAATCAACTTGATACCAGAACACACTCTATAGTAATTAACAACTGACTAACATTGCAAGATTTAACCGTATAGCAAACTCAAAATACAATGAAGATAGCCCGCTGTACATAGAGCCCAAAAGTTATCAGCTTCACAAGAACAAGTTTTCAAATTTCTCAGCCTCATAAGCAGCGATCAAGACCTTGTTAAGATGGCTATGGACTACCCCTCCATTACAGTTATACAACAGAATTCTCCATCTCTATATCCCATATATTCTGCTTGTCAGCTTCTGGTTATTCCATTTTGTTCTTTTGATAAATGGTTTTCTTATTTTTTTAAAAAAAGAAATGATACCAGAAGCCATATGTCCCAACTACAAGGTCAAATTCAATTTTTTGATAGCATAAGATTACAGCAGTACTTAACAAAACTAGAATGAATGTGCCAGGGACACAAACTTCTATTTGCAACAGCACACTCGACATTGCATACAGGAATGGTCCTTCTAAATTTATACTCATGCTTCCATTTTAAAGGTCAAACCTCTAACCCATTTACTAGCGGACAAAACAGAGTTCAATCATTTTTATAACTCAAGCAAATATCAAAAAGATCGAAACTTTATCTCAATTAACACCTTTAAACAATAAAGAAATTTAATACTCCAAAGAGAGAGGAAAAAAAATCATGTTCATAATCTTAGAAATTGAAAGAGGAACAAGGAAGGAACTAAGCCTAACAAGCTATGATGATTTCGATTAATCAGGACATGAAGCTTTCAGGTTTTACATCCTCAACTCATAGTGCATTCTAGTCACATGAATATTAAAAATGCTTATCTCGCAAACTCAGATTGTTAACAAAGACCAAAACAAATTATGCAACATAGGGTAAGACTCAGTTAAGAAAACAAATTGCAAATTGAACAAAGGATGAAGTTAACACAACATAGCTAAACTTGGTTAAAAGAAATACAAAACCTGGCACTCTTTTTAAGATCTTTTGGCCACAAAATATACTTTCCCTATACCAAACTAGAAAGCTTTCATAATTACATAGACCACAAACCAAAACTTCAAGCAACATTTGAGGCTTAACCTACTAATCAACTAGCTTTCCTGGCATACCATCAGACCAGTAAGGAAATTCAGAGAAAACAATGCTTTTACAGACCAAATAAACATAAACTACCAAGATTTGATCTTCTAAGAACACCTGAACACCTATACCTCCTCCTACTACTCCCTGCTATTCACAGCTTTAAAAACAGCCAAACAGAACCTATTCTAACTCTGCTACACCTGCTGCACCTTACCAACTTAGCCTAGACAACCCCTGCACATACACACACAACCTCAGCTGCTAACTCCCTAAACTCACAGCAAACACAAAAAGGCAAACTTACCATAGCAGCCCCTATTACTAACAGAACAACCAGGAACAAACCAAAACCCTCTACTGAACAACCTTATACAGCCTCTAAGAAACAAGCTTCAATCCAGGCTTCCATCTATACCCCTTAAAGGGACAATACACCAAGCCTTCAACACCCCTATACTCCCCGAACAAAAGAACCAGAAATTAAGCTGCAGCATCTAACTATTTCCTGAAACCTCTTTTGAACATTAAACTGAACTAACATATCTCTTTCCTAAAATATCAATTTACAAGAACGACTCAAAACGCTATCAGCAAACAGAGAAATAACTTTGACAATTCTGTGGACTGAGGTGTTCAAACACATAGAAATTCATCTCAATTCATAAAGATCATGTCTTTATCCGATAATTGATAACGATCAAGATTTTGTGGCAACTAACTAAGCCACAGAAAAACAGTGTTAATTCTTTCAAATTTCAGTGAAAATCTTCTGGCTATTATTTAACGAGTGTAAGAGAGTTCATGTTAACCAAAAAACAACCTTAACTATTTATGAATACATTTATACGAAATTCCAGCACTAATCAATCACATAACACTTCACGAGCACACACACATATCATGTAACAGATCACAGTTTCACTTAACATGTTTCATACACTACTAAAGTCTCATTTTAAGATCAATAAACAAGTTCAAAATAGCAAAGAGATGCAAAACAAGAGAGGAAAAGTATTACCTTAATAAAGGCAGTGAACGGGGCGATTGATCCGTCGAAATCCGCACTGGAACGAGCGACAACAACTCGACGATTCACAAATTTTAAGAGTCGGAAATTAGGAAGGAAAATGAAATCGCTATTAAAAAAAGCACTAAGAGGGTCCTCGTTTCCGAAGTCCCTCAATTCCTTCAACCAAAATCCGACCCCCAAATCTGTGAATCGATGGGGGTATTTATAGCTGAAGTTTGGGGTTCGAAAAGGGTGCAAAAACGATGTGGGAAATGGAGTGTAAAGTGATGAAAACGAATCACATACGTTAAATTCAATCTTGGATTCAAAATGGACGCTCGGATTTGCTATAATGCTGGATGATTTTGATTTGCTCCTCATACAATCGAAAGGACAAAGCTGGAGCTCAATGATTCGCTTGTGGTACGATCTCACAGCTGGAAATTGGGTGGAAAAATCGGGTCGTGAGAAGTGGGAGTCGGGTTGGGGAAATGGGTCGCGGGGTTTACTGAAATGAGGAGGAGATATGCGCGTGTATTGTATGTCTATATGTTTGCAAAAGTGAGCTGGAAATTAATTCGTAAGGCAATTTTAGCCCCACTTTAGGAATTATAGGAGTAAGTGAAAAATTGCACGAGTAGGCTGAAATTGGGGTTGTATATTGCACACTTAACCTTTTCTTTTGAAATTAATTAATTGACTATAGCTAATTTTAATTAATTAATTTTAATTTCAATTTTATTTTAAATAATTAACTTTCATTTAAATAATTAGTTATTAATTAAATCTCGGGACGAAATTGGGTGTCAACAAGCTTAAACTCCATGTAAGCTGCAAAAGCAATAAGCATCCTAATGGCCTCCATTCTAGCAACAGGTGCAAAGGTTTCATCATAATCGATTCCTTCTTCTTGACTATAACCTTGAACCACCAGTCTTGCCTTGTTCCTTGTCACTATGCCATGTTCATCCAGTTTGTTTCTAAATACCCATTTAGTACCAATGATGGACCTGTCCGTTGGTCGAGGGACCAGGTGTCATACCTTACTTCGTTCAAACTGATGAAGTTCCTCTTGCATCGCAATCACCCAGTCTGGATCCTCAAGTGCTTAACGTAGATTCTTTGGTTCTATTGAGGACAGAAACGCAAAGAATGCACAGAAGTTCTTCAAAGCTCTTCTGGTAACAACTCTAGTGTTTAGATCAGACATGAGGTTCTCCAGTGGATGAGAACTTTGATATCTCCAAGGTTTAGGCTGAATCTGCTGAGTGTCGTTTCCAGGAGGATCTGAGCCATCTAACTCTTCTTCATCTTGCTCTTCAGTTCCCCTTGTCTGATTGCCTTCTAGTTCCCCCTGAGTTTGATCCTTATCGTCCTGATTACTTTTAACTCCATTCAAATTCTCAGGGTCTTCAGCAGGTTCATCTCTTGCAAGACCGATCTCCTGATCATCATCTTCTTGTCTCTTTGTAACACTTTCAGATTCATCAAATACCACATGCACATTTTCTTCTACAGTCATGGTTCTCTTGTTGAACACTTTATAAGCTTTGCTTTGTGAAGAATATCCCAAGAAGATGGCTTCATCACTTCTCGCGTCAAACTTCCCTAGAGGTTCTTTCCCATTGATATGCACGAAACACTTGCACCCAAAAGCTCTGAGATGTGCAATATTAGGTTTTCTGCCTCTAATCAGCTCAAAGGGAGTTTTCTCTAACAGAGGACGGATAGAACAGCGATTCAGCAAGTAGCAAGCGGTGTTGACAGCTTCAGCCTAAAAATTCTTTGATAAACCGCTTGACAGCAACATTGTTCTAGCCATGTCCTCCAAGGACCTGTTCTTCCTTTCAACTACACCATTGTTGCAAGGATGTCCTACATATTTACTATTAGGGTTCCAAGCAGGCAAAGGTTTCCTATGTCCTAATCCAGTTTTACCTCTATTATGATTTTCATGCAACCAATTCAAAGCTTCAGAAGACTTGTTCCATTTAGTGAGTCTGGTGAGCTCAGAGTTGGCTTTTTCAACCTTTTCCTGAAGAACCAGGTTCTTCTCAGTTTCCTGATGTAGAACCTGGTTTTTCTTTTTAAGCTCAGCTCCAAGGTTGATTTGAGCCTCACTAACTCCTTGCTTACCAGACCCTTCTTTCAATTTTTTCTTTTCAAGTTCGAGTCCAGAAGCTAGCTTTTTCTCATAAAGCACCTGTTCCTTCAATTGAAGACTTTCTAATTCAAGGGCTGAGACTTTCTGATTTAGTTCCAAAACTTGAGCTTCACTAGCAATTAATTCCTTTTTAAGATCAGATTTAGCTTTTTCCAAGTTTTTATTTTTCATTGAAAAATCAGACGCAACTGCCATTAGTTGGTCCTTCTCAGAAAGTGCTTGTTCCTTCTCAGTACTTAAATTTTCAATCTCTTCAATTAGAGTCAGGGCAAGAAAATTTAATTCCATAGAAGAACAAGTATGAAATCTAGTTTTCAGTTCATCGAGACTTACCTCAGATGTATCATCAATCGAAGGTTCATTATCAGCCATCAGTGCCAATGGAGAGTCGTCTTCTGGTTCTTCTTCTTCTTCATCACTTTCGCTTTCAGAAGGTCCCCATGTTGCATAGAAAGCCTCTTTCTTCTTTCTACTTAATGCTCTGAAGTTGGGAGGATATTTGGTCTTCTTAGGTTCATTCTCCTTTGAAGCTCCAGACCTTTTCCACTCAATATCCCACAATGGGCAGTTCTTTATAGCATGATCCTTCTTATTACACTTAAAACACCCTGAGTAGTCAGGATTTTCAATTATGTTGTTCTTGGCAGGAGTGGCTTTTGTTCTTCTTCTTTCAAAGCTTAAGGTCTTTTGAACTGCATTGACTAAAGCCATCTCATGCTCAGATACTTCATACTTGGAACTTCCAGTTACTTCTAGAGCTAGGTTCTTCTCCTTCTTGGGTTCCACCTTCATCCTTGACTGTTTCATAAGCTCATGGGTTTTTAGACTACCAACGAGTTCATCTAGTTCAATCTTATCCAGTTCCTTGGACTCAATGATAGCTGTAACCTTTGACTCCCATGAATCAGGTAGAATCCTGATCACCTTTTCAACTAAGTCTTCATTGGTTAGAACCATACCTAGTGATTTCATCTCGTTCGTTATGATTGTGAACCTGGTCATCATATCCTGGATAGACTCAGATTCACCCATAGCAAACAACTCGAACTTTCTTTTCAGCATCTGGATCCTTGACTTCTTTACGCGTGAAGTTCCTTCATGAGCAATTTGTAGAGCATCCCAAATTTCTTTGGCAGTTTTGTATGAAGAAACTCTGTTGTATTCATCAGGACCAAGTCCACAAATGATGAGCCTCTTAGCTTTTGCATTCTTCTCCACCATCTTGAAATCAGCATCAGTATACTCAGATATCTCTTTGGGAACAGTTTGCTGATCGGGTGGCTGTCCAACAGTTTTGTTTGGAATAAGAGGTCCATCCTTGGTAATGATCCATAGCTGGAAGTCTTCAGCTTGAATAAAGTCTTCCATTCTGCCTTTCCACCATATATAGTATTGGCCATTGAATTGAGGAGGCCTGTTGACAGATTGTCCTTCGGTGATTATCGGTGGTGCACTCATTGTTCAGATCCGTCTCAAGATGTTAATCTTTCTTCGAGAGAACCTGCTCTGATACCACTTGTTGCACTTGGTGCACCTTCGTAAGACACTAGAGGGGGGTGAATAGTGCCCTTACCCGATTTTCAATTCTAAAACTTACTTTTAAGTTTCTGCGCCCAACTCACAAAGAACCAGGTTCCTTGCAAGTTTTACCTATCTCTGAAACTAAATAAATTGCGGAAACGTAAAGAACACAGAGATTTTTACGTGGAAAAATCCTTGCTTAAGGGATAAAAAACCACGACCCAAACTCTTGGGATTTAACTCTTCCACTAAAGGAAAACCTGAGCAAGTTTTAGACTACAACGTAATGTAATCAAGGAACTAGAATCCCCTAGTACCTAGAACCTTCACAGCTACACGTTAGCTGGTAAGGTTACCTCTACTTAACCTCAAAAAGTAATCTCTACTATACGCTTCTAAGCAAGCTGATAGATTACAACTCAATAGCCTATAACAAAGAAACTAAAACAACAGACTTAACTATGAAACTGCTCCTTCAGAAGGTTCTGCTGCTCAGCCTTTGTTCTTGCACACAAAGCTTCTCACGATCTGATTGTACTTGATATGCTCTATTGAGATGTCTTTTGTGCGTATTGATTCTGGCCAAATTAAGTTGTATATATAGGAACTAGACTTAGCCGGATCCAACTAAGTTTAGCAATCCTTTTCCTCTTTGAAATCAGTTTAAACAAGGTTACCCATATTTCCTTATTTAAAACCTAAGTTAATTTGCCTTATGTTCCAATCCATTGTCGTTTAGGAACAGCGTCCTTCTCAGCACTGCCTCTAGCTTCTTCTACTTCCGGTAGGATTGGAACTTTGCCCCCAGCTGTTCTCTTCTTTTCTTTTTCAACTCTGACTTGATTATCTCGTTGAATAGATGGTCTTCTCAAATCAACTGTGAACCTTTTCGTGGTCCACTTAGCACCAGGTCCTTTGTCATCTGCAAAACTTCTCCTTCAATAGCTGCTTATTATACAGCTGTTAAATGCAACGAGATTTCAGAAGAAGAGACTCAATCAGCTCTGGTGAAGAGGTTCAGTTCAACCTTAACTAAATGTGCCCTTTCATGGTACACCCAGCTACTATTGGGATCAGTCGAGTAATTCACCCAGATGCAAGATCTATTAAAAAAATGCAATCCGAGCCCGCAAGTGAGAGAAGCGCATGGAAGATATCTTTGAGATCCGGCAACACGATGACGAATTGTTGAAAGATTACCTGGAGAGATTTCAGAGGGAACACATGGAGTTCCCTCCAGTTCCCGATGATATTGTTGTGGTAGCCTTCGGTGAGACTCTAAATTCCAGAGGTTCGCTAGTCACTCGAGAGTTGCAATGGAGTCTTACTCAATACCCGGTGATGACATGGATTTCCCTACACCAGCGGTATAACGAGAAACTCCATCTGGAGCTCGAACAATTCCCAACCTTCAATGACAGTGCTCGTCCGTTCACTGAGGACATAAGTCGGTAGGGTTAGAAATGGGAGCACACCAAAGAACCTCGAGATGGAGACAGAGGGAAGTGAAGTACGAGAGATTAGAGAGCTGACTTCCCGAAACCTATTAAAAAGTAGAAAGATACCAGAAAAGCATCGACGTACCCTCACAAGGGGTCCCTCAGCATCAGTAGAACATCCGACTAGTTTGAGGAACTGGGACAGCGCGTCAATGCCGTGGAATTCGTAAAGGATCACTTGAATAATACCCATGTACGATGGCCTAGCAATAAGAGAGTAGAACCCTGAAAAAGGGACGTGAATCTCTTTTGCGATTTCCATAGAGATCATGGCATGAAACTGCAGGCTGCAGAGCCTTTGATCCAAAAAGAATTTTAGCCAACTAGGGCACTTGAAAATTCTTGGAAAAAGTTTACCATTATGATGACATCAAAATTGACAAAAAAAGATGGCCGACAAATGCCCACAGGTATTTACACAGAAAAATTTGCCATTATAACGACGCTGAACAATATCTAACAAATTTTCCAGTAGGGACACTTCAAAATTTCTAAAAAATTGCCCGCATAGTGACATAAAAAGTGGTTAAAAAATTTAACAACAACGATATTTGGACTTTTTTTTAAAAAAATTTTTCGGCATTATAACAGCGTAAAACTGACATCAAGAAAAGATGGCCGAGACTGCTATTTACAAATTCTTGATGAAATTCGCCATTATAACGGCATGACTTAGAAAACACAACCTCATAATAAACAAGACATCTACGGCTAAAATCTGAAGTTAACCCTACTTCATCTCTTTTCCTTCATTTTTTTCATCTTTTCAATCTCCTTTTTTTTTTTTTTTTTTTCATTTTTTTCATTTTTTTGGAATCTGTTCCTCCCTAATTCGGTCAGCATGACAACCTTTTTCTAGACGCATGCAACATATAAAAAATACCTCAGACATGCCTTTCCCGGGATTCGGGTCCTGTTTTAGCACAAAAGGATCAACATACACAAGAGCGATAATGGTGTACCACACCTTACTAAGTCATATATAATGTAAATAACTGGGCCTAAAGGTTTAACTCTAGATGACTCAAATGACTCGATGTCTAGACTGGCTGAAGAATTCGATGGACAAACCGGGTTAAAAATACGTAGGGGTCATCCAACAACAGTATGTCCCCCCTAAAACCCCAACACACCCTCCTCCTAAATCATGGGCAATTTAGTAAGAAGTCTCAGATGCCACAAGCAATCTGGTAAGTGTACGTGTGCAAGTGTTTTAGAGACGCATAGGGTATTCGCGGAGGAGACAGTTTATATGTACGGTCCAAAAATATCAAAGCAGTAATATTCAACTTTTCATGTGATAATGGAAAAACTATACAACCAAGAATTAATAAATCAAAACAAGCGAAAATTTTATTAAGCTGGAGATTCTAGTTTTTACTATCTCCCAAGTGGAGTCGCCAACCTGTGACTCTTTTTTTTCGAATTAGAAAAGAATTCTCTGTTTAAAGAGGTTTTTAATTTAAAGGTTGTGACTGGTGTTTAAAATGTACAAAATTAATAAAACTTGGAGGCGTCACTTGACAAGTTAAAGGTGTGTCAAGTTAATAGTGTACTTAGAACACCTTTGACTCGTTAAATGGTCTGCGTTAGAGATTCGGGTAGGATCCTCATTTGACTCTCGGGAAGGTATTAGGCACCCTCGAGTCCTGTGTCGAGCACAGTTGCTTTATTGTCGCGATTTGATTTATTAAACATGGTTGTTATATTTTTCCGTTACATTGACTTTGATTCAGAAAATTAAGCTTATCACTCATTTCCAACCTCACACAGGACTGGTCAAATTTACACTTTGATTCAAAAAATTAAAAAAAAAAATATATCATTCCTTTCCAACCTCACAAAGGACTGGTCTATTTCAAAAGAATTTAATTCACCTCAAAAAATGACTAATTTGTCAAATTATGAGACCATTTATTAAAAAGTGCGCTATTTGCCAAAAACTAGATTGTTTGCAAAAAGAAGTGATTGTTTATCAAAAGCAAAGGGGCTAAGAAAGTGGCTGTTATTCAAGAAAAAGGGTTGTCGTTAAAAGAAATTCACGTTGTTTTCAATAGTATCTACTTTATTTATAGAATTCTATGTGGCTTTGGATTTTGATTCATTGGGCTTTAAAGATTTGCACAATTATCTACTTTTTATTTATTTTGTCCATATTTCTAAATAGAGAACCAAGTTAAAAGGTCAATTTTGCAAAGGGTGGTTTTGAATCGAAATTATTCCTACCATTTGCCTATTCTGTACGTCCAGACTCCAGAATCATTCAAAATTTTGACAATTGCACTACCAGTCCATTTCTTGTCGATCTTTCAAATCTGTCCACTTTTAACACTTGCAAACATTTGCACAGATCTGAAATTCCAGATTATATACCCAGTTTTACAGTTCACTTTCCCTTATACACATGATCCAGAAACAACATATATCACTTGACTTAGAAATTTTTAATTTCAATTCAAATGACTCAAAATAATTAAAAGGTTCATTTGTGTTTACCTAGATAGACGAGACCTCAGAGCTCGACAATGATGATCCACAAGCCTAAACTAAACACGAACAAAAAAATGACTCCAAACCAGCAACTAACAGCCCTTAAAATATCCTTAACTTGACTTAAACATAAAGATTTATAACCCCAAAAGACTCTTGGTGTAAGAGTACTTTTGGTTCTAAATATTTTTTGACTTTCCTAAATATTTCTTACTCTTTTTCTCTCTGATTTTTCTCTCTTTTCTCTGCTGAATTTCATATTATTGTTGGTTATGTAAATGAAGAGTTGAAGCCCCTATTTATGGCCAAAAAGTGGACTTGTGCAAAAGTACAAGCCCACACCTCTACTCACTTGAGTGTTCTACCTATTTTCTAGCCTTATTTTCAGCTGCTACAACATGTGGACAACCACCTAAAACTGACTAGTGCGTTGTCCTAGTTGGGTCTAGTGGGACCTAGTTACTACAAGCTAAAACCCAAAAAATTTTCTTGAAAATCTGCACAATGACACACCAATTTTAGCACAAAAATAATTAGATCATACCTTATTTACTAAGCCAAAACCAAATTCCCAGTTGGTTTGGCTCAATACAAGACTTTAGAAATCCAAAGTAACAAGCTAATATTTCAAGTTTCATGGGTAGGCAGAAAGTCCAAAACCTCTTTAAACTAAATTGGATAACACACTTAACATAAACTCAAACCATGAATCATGAATCAAGAGCCTACTTCTTTCACTTAGTAAAACTAATATGACAAAAGTAGACAAGCTTCAGGGATTAAAACTTGTCATTAAGAACAAAAATAAATGGGCAGCTCTCATTCTCGATAACATTACAATGACAAGAGGTAGATTTTCATACTTGGCGCAAGATTGACACTGATCTAAAGAAGAAACTATAAAAACTCACACCCAAGACATACGCACACAGTGGACATGAAACGAGTTGCTAAGGCTAAAACACACTCAAAACATATCATATAACTCTCCTGTGTCAATTTTTGCTTGCATATCGTTCGATCAATTTCAAGCTCATACACACACAAACATATGGTTTTATACTCGAAACATTAAAATAGGTTCGAACTCAAGGGACTCACACAAGCTTGACATGACTCAAACAGGTTCAGAGATTAGCAACAGACATGATAGGCATACACACAAGGTTTCAAACAACCAATAAGACATGTGAATAGAAACAAAGCTATTTGACATATCTAAGCATCCATACTCAAGCTAGGATTACTCATTTTAATTGTTGAACAAACCACAAACTAACAGAGCTTCATATACATTCTAGGTTGTCTTTAATCCTATATATACACATGGTATATTACACACTAACATCATACTTGACAAAGTTTACACTTGAATTAATGGAATTAAATGAATAGAGAGGACAAATTTAGTGCCAATACAATACTAGACAATGGGGAATAACTAACTTCATGAAACACAATCCAAACAACTAAAATCATGTTTATACTACCAATGTATATAGACTAACAGATGCACAATATGAACGTTTACAAACTAAACTATGACTAATCTATAATAGTAAACAAACATGATAAATGAAATAAAAAGGAACATTTGGGATTTTTCTTTCTAACCCATCAAATCCATACACAACTGTGTCTCCGCTACTGCGCCACGCAGCTGCATCAGTTGCCCAAACACCACGCGGTGTGTCATCGCCATCAAACAAACTCTGACCACTGCCTTTCCCTAATCATACTAAAATTACCATTTTGTTCAGGTCTTTTAGTCAAAAAGGGGAAAGAAAAGGGTCGGGGTAAGAGAAAGAAAGAAGGAAAAAATTAAAGTCGCCGGATTTTGGGGTCCTCGTCGTTTCTGCCCTTAGATCCATGCCAAACAGTCAAGAATTCGGTAAAACAAATGGTGGAAATGGAAAGAGGGGATGAAGGCGGTTTTGGACATGTAATTTTTAATTTTTTTCAATGGCCTGAAGGCGCTGGTTGGTGGCGAAGGACGGCGGGGATGTGGTGGTCCGGTAGGCGGCCTTTTGTTTTTCTCAGTGATGGGTGAAAAGTTGGCAAGGGTTTGCCTAGTCAAGAGACTAAATGGTGTAATGCGAAGAAATGAAGGTTTGGGAATTAAACATGAGGGACGAATGAGCCGAATCGGGTATGTGGGCTAGCGCGTCGCAGTCTTTTGCTTCAGCTTTCTTTTTCCTTTCTATGTTCAAATAAATGGCAAAATGACATTATCAATTAAGCCAAATCGATAACTTAAACATTTACATAACTAAACTAACAAATTAGTTAAACCAAAATATATAAAATTATACTAATCACGTAATCAATACAACAATTAGATAATTAAATATTATAAATATTTGTTTGGATAATTTTCAGGATTTTTCTGCATATTAATTAGCTAAACTGCTAGAAAACATGAGAACAAATCCAGAAGAAAAAGTTAGCTAAAATTGAAGAAATTGACACGACTATTTCGAGCACTTTATTGTAAACTCATGCCAAAATTAAGTTATTATAGTTGCCCCTTTTTGTTCGATAACACGAAGAGTTATTAGACAAAGACATAATCACCAACTAATTTTGACTTTCGGTTCTAGCCAAGAGCGCGCTTTGCAAGATGGTGACCGTACACTGACTATAAGGCTACCTACATTTCCTCGGACTAAGGAATCAGGTCAGTGTAGTTCCTCACGTGGGGTAGCTGGGACTACCGCTTCCTGGACAAGACACTACACAACTCTACACTCACTAAGACTAAAACGAGACATTTCTAGACATACTAGGACTGACTCAAGACACTTCTAGACACACAAAGGGCTGTCGTTGCTGATTACCGGTTGCTGGAAAGTGGTCATTCCTTTACATAAAAAATGAAAGCACAATATTGAAATGTAAAATTACAACTCCTAGACTTAATCTTCATGCTTCCCAAGGTGCCTCCTGGTTCTTGCTCCTTTCATCTTATTGAAAATAAAAACCATCACTCATGGTTCAAGTGGGTCTTGCCTTTGCTGAAAAAAAAAACTACCTCTCTTGGTTCAGGTGGGTCTCGCTCCTCTTTGTTGAAAATAAAACCTTGGTTCAGGTGGGTCGAGCTCTCCCTTTGTAGAAGTACACCCCCGGAGGCTTTAGCAAGAGGTTGCAGGACGGGTACTCTTATAGGACATGTGCCTGCACAAAATATGTAAATCAAAGTCTTCTTCCTAAAAGCCTAACGACCTAGGTTTTCCATCCACTTCAATAAAGTTTTCTCCATATAAAACCACCGATCTAGGCCCAGGTGGGCCGTGATCCTCCTTGCAGAAAACAAAAACCAGCAATCTAGGTCCAGCTGGGTTGTGTTCCTCCTTTGCAGAAAATAAAAACCACCAATCCAGATTCAGGTGGGTCGAACTCCTCATTTCAAGAAAATAAAACCACAGATCCAGGTCCAGGTGGGTCGAACTCCTCCTTTTCAGAAAATAAAACCACTGATCCAGGTCCAGATGGGTTAAATTCCTTCTTTGCAGAAAATAAAACCACCGATCTAGGTCCAGGTAGGTCGAATTCCTTCTTTTTAGAAAATAAGACCACCGATCTAGGTCCAGGTGGGTCAAACTCCTTCTTTGGAGAAAATAAAAAAACGGATCCATGTCCAGGTGGGTCGAACTCCTCCTTCGCAGAAAATAAAACCATCGATCCAGTTCCAGGTGGGTCATACTCCTCTTTGCTGAAAATAAAACCACAGATCCAGGTCTAGGTGGGTCGTACTCCTCCTTGCTAAAAATAAAACCACTAATCTAGGTCCAGGTTGGACGTACTCCTCCTTGTTGTAAATAAAACCAAAGATCCAGGTACAGGCGGGTCGTACTCATCCTTTGCTTAAAAATAAAACCACCGTTCTTGGTTCAAGTGGGTCGTGCTCTCCCTTTGTAGAAAATAAAACCACCGATCTAGGTCTAGGTGGGTTGTGCTCCTCCTTGTAGAAAATAAAAATCACCGATCCAGGTCCAAGTAGGTTGTGTTCCTCCTTTGCAGAAAATAAAAACCACCGATCCAGGTTCAGGTGGGTCGAACTCCTCATTTTCAGAAAATAAAACAACTGATCCAGGTTCGGGTGAGTCTAACTCCTCTTGTGCAGAAAATAAAACCACCAATCCACGTGCAGGTGGGTCGAATTTCTTCTTTGTAGAAAATAAAACCACCGATCCACAGCCAGGTAGGTCGAATTCCTCATTTACAGTAAATAAAACAACCGATCCAGGTCCAGGTAGGACGAACTCCTTCTTTGCAGAAAATAAAACCAGCGATGCAGGTTTAGGTGGGTCGAACTCCTTCTCTGCAGAAAATAAAACCACCGATCCAAGTCTAGGTGGGTCATACTCCTCTTTGCTAAACATTAAACCACTGATCCAGGTCTAAGTGGGTCGTACTCTTTTTTGTTGAAAATAAAACCACCAATCTAGGTCCAAGTGGGTCGTACTCCTCATTTGCATAAAATAAAACCACTGATCCAGGTCCAAGTGGGTCGTACTCTTCCTTAACAGAAAATAAGACCACCGATCTAGATCCAGGTGGGTCGTGATCTTCTTGCTGAAAATAAAACAACCGATCCAAGTCCAGGTGGGTCGTGCTCTTTCTTGCAGAAAATAAAACCACTGATTCAGGTCCAGGTGGGTTGTGCTCCTCCTTGTTGAAAATAAAACCACCGATCTAGGTCCGGGTGGGTCGTACTCCTCCTTGCTGAAAATAAAACCACTGATCCAGGTCTAGGTGGGTCGTACTCCTCATTTGCTTAAAATAAAACCACCGCTCTTGGTTCAGGTGGGTCGTGCTCTCTTTTTGTAGAAAATAAAACCACCGATCTAGGTCCAGGTGGGTCGTGCTCCTCCTTGCAGAAAATAAAAACCACTGATCTAGGTCCAGTGGATTGTGTTCCTCCTTTGTAGAAAATAAAAACCATCGTTCCAGGTTCAGGTGGGTCGAACTCCTCATTATCAGAAAATAAAACCACTAATCTAGGTTCAGGTGTATTGAATTCCTCATTTGCAAAAAATAAAACAATTGATCCAGGTCCAGGTGGGCCGAACTCCTCCTTTGTAGAAAATAAAACCACTGATCCACGTCCAGGTGGGTCGAATTCCTCCTTTGCAGAAAATAAAACCATCGATCCAGGTCCAGGTGGGTCGAACTCCTTTTTTGCAG
Organism: Petunia x hybrida; assembly: GCA_037355625.1. Taxonomy (NCBI): domain Eukaryota; kingdom Viridiplantae; phylum Streptophyta; class Magnoliopsida; order Solanales; family Solanaceae; genus Petunia; species Petunia x hybrida. Next base: position 1,899,633 of record JBBBVM010000475.1, read on the forward strand.
AAAATAAAACCAGCGATCCAGCTCCAGGTGGGCCGTACTCTTCTTTGCTGAAAATAAAACCACTGATCCAGGTCCAGGTGGGTCGTACTCCTGCTTGCTGAAAATAAAACCACCAATCCAGGTCTAGGTGGGTCGTACTCCTTCTTTGCTTAAAATAAAACCACCGATCCAGGTCCAGGTGGATCGTACTCCTCCTTTGTAAATAATAAAACCATCAATCCAGTTCCAGGTGGGTCGTGCTCTTCTTGCAGAAAATAAAACCACCGATCCAGGTCCAGGTGGGTTGTTCTCCTTCATGCAAAAAATAAAACCAATGATCTAGGTCCAGGTGGGTCGTGCTCTCCCTTTTGTAGAAAATAAATCCACTAATCCAGCTTCATGTGGGTTGAATTCTCCTTGCAAAAATAAAACCACCGATCCAGGTCCATATGGGTCGTGCTCTTTCAACTGAAATAGATTCCCTCATTCTTCAGGGGGTGCCTGGATTTTCTCAAATTCCAAGTAAATTCTTCCATCTTTTCTTCCAACATTCTATCACCTTTCATTTCTTTATATCTATTCACGTTCTCGTTCATCTTTTATCCTTCTTGCCTTCTTCCGTGTTGTCATTCTTTCCTTCTCAACTTTTCATTTTTCCCTTCATGATTCTTCTTTCTTTCTTCCTTTCCCCGGCCTTTGACAGAGAAATGTCATGCGGCCAAATATTGTAAACTTCCGTTGAAAATGACTTATCTTCCTCGACAGTCCCTTTCAATGTTGTAATTCTTGGCATGTCACCCTTGCTATCGAGATGCGATGTAGACTTCCATTATCCAGGCGGGTCCTGACCTTGAACTGCTACAACTGTAAAATCGGTAAATAAATTTTGTGAAAATTTCTTTTGCTCGTTTCGATGTTATTTTTGATGATAGGAAAAAATATATAGAATGTTTTAAAACACAGGACACTAAACGAAATGATGTCCTTTTAGGAAAGAAATGAAACTTATCTGAAAGTGGGAATGACAACCTCAATAAACATGACATGCGTCCCGGCATCAAAGTGGGAATGACGACCTCAATAAACATGAAATGCGTCCCGGCATCAAACACTAACCCATTCACAATAGTTCTACATTTGAATCTTGCATCTACTTAACCAGAACATGATAACAAAATAATGGCCCTCATTCGACTACCAGTACCCCTTTGAGGTTTTCACCAACTAGCCTCTCTCTTTCTTTTTCCTCACTATTGACTTGCCGCGTCCTTTCGTGTTTTCACCGATGAGACTTCACTTTTTTTTTGCTCTTTTGTTCTCTCTCTCTCTCTCTCTTCCCCATCAACCGCTTCTTGTGTGGGCAAAATACGCCACTATGATTACTGGGATACAAGTCTAGCCGGTGAGACTAGACTTAGCTTACAAGTCACTGGGCGTAGAGTTTACACATCTGCTCCTCAACCAACGGCCACTCAGTTGGCGCAGGCATGGGACGCAAGGTATACATCCCGCCGACTTAGGATTTATAGTCTCCTAGTTAGAGTTTCGTATATACCACCGCCTTGAGTTTACATGCCCATGGCCTCATTAGTCTTTGTATTTTACCATAATTAGGACTGGGTAAATCTCTACTATAAATACCCCACCTTACATTATATTGTACATCAAGTGATTCACATAGAATCCGACTATGCTCAAGGAATAAAACTCTTTACTTTCTTGTTTATTACTTTTCTCTCAGTTTTACTTACTTTTCCTGCATATTTACTGTATTGCTTGTGACCCTCTAACAAATTTAATTGTTTTACTTAAACGATCAAATTTAGGCCTAAACATTTTGGCACCCATACAATTGTAGGTTTCTACGAAGGAAAAGGCGCAACCATATCAGACGACAACGACAACATTCCCAAGAATACTGTCAATGCAGCAGACGATTTCGTAAAGGATCCCAGTGATCTTAGTGGACAGGCGAAGGGTCCTGCCAAGGATCCAATCCCTGTTACCAGCGACGAGGAAGATGACTTGCCATGCGGAGATAACTCTGGGCTTAAGGAATTCCTCATAGGTCTCTTCAAAAACCAAGAAGAATGGGCAGAGCAAAACTCGGCCAACATGGCCGAATCCATGGCCCAGAAGTTAAGAGAAATATTTGCTGGATCGTCTTAGAGGCCGACATCCCCACAAGGACCAGCGCCCACATACGAGTCACCAACATCTGTGCCCAATCAGAGACTCAACATAGATTCCGCCCCCGACAGCTCCACGACAGTCAACAATCAAGATATCAAAGGAACACTTGTCATTCAGAACATCTTAAAAGAGATGAAGGCCATCCACGATCGAATTGGTAACATGCATGGTGCTCCACCTCAAGTTACCACCATAGATGAGTAAAAGTTCTATTAACATGCTTATAAAGCAAGTGCTGCACCGGTCTACGTACTAAAGTACTTCCGCCTGCCAGATAACCTTAAATACGACAGAATCACTGATCTGGGTAGCACATTGCAGCTTATTATACAACTGTCAAAAGTAACGAGATTAGTGAAGAAGAAACTCAATTCGATCTAGTGAAGAGGTTTGGCTCGACCTTAACTAAAAGTGCCCTCGCTTGGTATACTCAGCTACCAATGGGCTCAATTGAGTCATTCACCCAGCTGCAGGATCTGTTCAAGAAGGCGCAGTCTGGAGCCCGTAAGTGGGAGAAGCACATGGAAGATATCTTTGAGATCTGTCAGCGCGACGATGAGCTATTAAAGGATTATCTAAAGCGATTCCAGAGGGAACAGATGGAGCTCCCTCCAGTTCCCGATAAAATCGTCGTGGTAGCCTTTGCCAAGAGCGTGAACTCTAGGGGTTCATTGGTTGCGCAGGAGTTACAATGGAGTCTTACTCAACACGCGGTGACCACACGGAGCGCCATACATCAGAGATACACTGCGAAACTTTGCCTTGAGCCCGAGCAGTCTCAGGAACTCAACGAAAATACTCTGAAGAAGTGAGCAGGAAGCCTACTCCGAGAAGGGAAAGGTGACTGAAGGAGAACAAAAGGAAGAATTCAGAGTCAAGCAGGGACCGTAATGCAAAGCAGTTCTAGAGGCAGCGGACGCTACGAGAAAAGCATAAAATCATGCAGCTTCAAAGACTTTGGGTTGAGGGTGAATGCTGTGGAACTGGCTGCCCAGCACTTCGGGAAGCTAGGCTCTAGGGTACGTTGGCCGCGCGCTATCAAGGGCGTATCTGGAAGGAGCTCAACGACTTACTGCAATTTTCATCGGAGCAACTGCCACACCACAGTCGACTGCAAGGCCTTGATCCTGGAAATTTAGCCCTTGTTAGAGGAAGGACACCTCAAGGACTTGATGGAAGAAGGAGCAAGGCGACAAACAACGCCCGACCCTACGGATAAGCGAAACATCAATGCAATCTTCGCGACATCTGGATTGATCAAAACTTTGGGGACTGAAGCACCGAAGCTACCTGCTAGTCTGATTGTATTCAGCCTAGTAGCAGAGCAAGGGAAAAATCAGGACGCTCTCGTAGTCCCGATCAAGTTGCTCGATTTTCAGATTGAGCGGGTCCTGATAGACCCAGGAAGTGATGTCAACATCATTCGATGGGAGATATTATAAAAGATAATCCAGCATGACAGATGATTCTAAGCCCCTGTAGGATTACTAGCTTTAACAGCACATGTGAGAAGCTTGTTGGGGAATTAGCTCTGCCGGTCAGTATTCCGGGCGTGACGATCATCACCCCCTTCCAGGTACTAGATTATAATCTCTCATATGATGTTATCCTAGGACGGCCGGGGATACACAGCGTAAATGGAGTACCCTCAACACTTCACCAAGTCTACAGATACCCCGCACCGCAAGGGATCAACAGCTTACGGAGTAAGCGGTCCTCACCTAGAGTATGTACGGCACAAGGAAGGAATCTTGATGCAAGGCCGAAAGCTGAGGTGAATATGATCAATGGGGAACTATAATGGAATTAATCCACCGAGCGTAGGGCCAGAATAGCTATAGGGGAGTTAAGAGAATGGGTATAAGAGATGAGCCACCTAATTTCTAAGGCAGCGGAATTATGGTACCAACTCTCTGAAGTATTGGTAAAACATGAAGAGCCCTGGTGGCCGATATATTGCGGTCTAGTGTTAACTTGAGCAAAGGTACATCTCTTACAGCTTCCAACGATAACTGAACCAGTTCAGGGGCAACACCTATTGCTGTACATCACGATCTCGAAATTAGCGTGGAATGCGGTCCTTGCACGAGAAGAAGAGGGAAGGCAGCTTCCTGTGCAATATGCCAGCAAAGGACTCTTGGGCGCAAATGGACATCTCCCGCTACCAGTTCAATTTGTGGCAACCGTAGTCATGGCAACGCAGGAATTGCGTCCGTACTTTCTTAATCATACGGTCAGCATAGTTTCTTCAGTACCGCTGCAGATCACTCTGTCTAAACCCAGACTTTCAAAGAGGTTAGCCGAGTGGGATGAGGAGCTGGGAAAGTATGATATCATTTATCAGCCACGAACGACCATCAGATTACAAACCCTAGAGGGCTTCACCGCAGATTTTGCTGAAGAACTAGTATTGAAGGCAAAATAGTCAATAAAAAATGCAGGAAAGATTGAACCTGGGCACTGGGTAATCCATATGGGTGTGGATCTCAAAGGAGAGGAGGCCAAACTTGATTTGTGGATCAAAATACCCACCGGGAAGATCTTTCGCAAGGCTGCAAAATGCTCAAGTGATGAAGCAAAATATGAAGCCATAATTCAAGCTCTTGACTTAGCCTACATATTGGGGGCCAGGGAGGTCAGCCTCCATTGTGTCTCTCGATCGGTGGTCGATCAAGTAAACCAAATCTTTACCACGGAAGACGTCTGTACACCAGACCGGCAAGCAAAGATCAGTGCTCTCCTAAAATTTTTTCAAAAATGGAAGTTTATTTATGGAGCGGAAGTCCTAGAAAATGATGAAGCAACTGAAGATATGGATGCTAGCTTCGACGGTCAGCTAACGGAGATTGAGTAACCCCTGCGGAACTGATGAACCTCAAAGTTCCAAATATAGGATCTATTTCGAGTTGGCATGCTACACTGCTGGTGTCACGACCCAACCTAGGGCCGCGACGGATGACCAACATTAAGTGTCGATCATCACTAATCCTGCTGATAATCTGCTAACCATGAATATAACTGATAAACAGAATAAGCATAAACCTAACTGAAAAGGATTATGCAATGAAAAAAAGCTGACAAAGCTAACGTAAGCTGACATACACAACATACTGACTGCACCACACAGGGACATATCTACAGGCCTCTAAGAGTGCTGAACTGAATATACAAAGGACGGGACAAGGCCCCGCTATACCTAAACTGGCTGACTGTACACATACCAAAAGATAAGTAACTCCGGGAGTAAGCGGAGTGACTCCAATAGCTGATAGATGGCCTACTAATGTGGTCCAAGCATTGATCTATCTGCACCTGCGCGGCATGAGACGCAGCGCGCCAGAAAAGGGCGTGAGTACGATATGTACTAAGTATGTAAGGCCTGAGCAAATAATAAATCATAGCTGGATGAAACTTTAAGGCTGGAATATAAATGTGTAAACATGAGCTGAAGCATAGCAATGTAGTAGGAAATCTGAAGACGTACTAAACATGGTCTGAATATAACCTGAAGTCTAGCTGAATCTGAAACTGAAGACTGAGCTGAACTATACTCATAAATGACTGTAATATGACTGGTAACTGGTAACTAGAAACTAGAACCGATAGCTGTCAACTGATACTGACACTAAGAACTGGTGGCTGATAACTGAGAACTGATAACTGGTACTGAGCTAAAATTGAACTGTTATCTGAACTGGAACCTGCCTGGTGTTATGGGCTATATCCCCCCAAATCAGGTAACTGAAAATCTGAACTAGTACCTGTCTGGTGTTATGGGCTGTATCCCCCCAAATCAGGTAGCTGAAAATCGGAACTAGCCTCATGTATAATCATGCAGTGCATACTGTGGCTATATACGCGTATATAACAAACCTGGCGGGTGTTATGGGCTATATCCCTCCCAGCCAGTAATATCTAGTCTCTCTGGTCAGAGTGTGTGAATGACACCCGGTCACACTAGGTGTTTCAACTCCCGCCTGAACCAGAGGGGCTGTGTCCCCCAGACGGGTAGTATCACACGCGACCGGACTGTGTGTCCAATGTCCAGCCTCTATGGGGGACTCCAAATCACACATAACATGATCACAATATAAGCATAAGCATGTATGAGGCATAACACATGTGGCAACAATAGATATGGACTCAAGGAATGATAAGAAAACTCTTGATAGAATTATAGACACAACCTAGAACTCAGAATTTGTCAAACTCTTTGAATTTCTATAAAAATTTCGGCAGAGTTTCCCCTGAAACTGGATGAGCCGCAAAAACAGAACCAACACTATACTATACACGGGAATGGATACCCGGATAAACTGATAACATAAACATGTTAAACGGATAACAAGATGAGACAACTGGATGACATAACAAATCCGCAGATAGAATGTCTGGACAGCACCACTGTCCTGACTTTCAACCTAATTTTCAGAGTGTAGATCAAAGTTATAGACTGCATAGTCTTCATGAAAGTTTTAGATATATGTCTTAGGGTTCTGGGGATTTTTAAAGAATCTAACTATCAATTTTTTACAAGGAGTTATGATCAATATACTAACAACTGTCCAAAGATCAAAATAATTTTTCAGATTTTGAAACGTTTTGTCTTGCTGATTTGGACGTCTTTCACCTTGGATTTTAGTACCAAATTAAGTATATACAAGGTTACTTGGTACCATACAAGTTTCTCAGAAGAAATACTAAGTTTAGAACTAAGAAAAGGTTCAAAAACTAAAAGATACATGCCTTGCCAAAAGAAAGGTTTAGCCTTACGTACCTTTGATGTTTCTAGCTTCTAAACTTTGTTTCTTTTAAATTCCACACCTTCTAAAGCTTAAACAAGCTATAACATAGAATTTAGATACTTTACTTAGCCATGAAGTAATTCTAAAACTCAAACTACAGACGAAATTGAAGGTAGCATAACGTTACCTTAATCGCGTAGAGCATTTTGACGCAATCCGTCTTAAATTTCGAGTTAAGATTGATGTTGTTTCTTCAAAATCATAAAAATTTGCTTCAAACTAAAGAATGAACTTTTTCTATCGTGGTATTTCTGAAAAATGTTGAGAAAGAGAAGTTTTTCTCTTTTATAATGAAAACATTTCATTTCTAGCCCTCTTTTGCGCTTATGTCCCTTTTTCTGGTCTGATTTGTGATGCTCATATCTTTTTATCCAGATATTGTATGAACAAATAGTCAAAAGTTTTTGAAACTACACTCCAAGACCTTCAATTTGATATATCATATGCCCCAAAAAGAACTTATATAACACACAGAATTAATTGCTGAAAAAGCTCCGTTACAAGGCAATTCCTTAGTCGGTTTTTTCGCAACTTAAATCCGATTTTTCCCAAACTTTATATTCAAAATATAAACATCATATATGATCATATTATGACTTTAAAATCACTTAAATCATTCTTAACATGATATTAGAATGATATACGTCACTTTAGACATATGGGTTGTAACAATCTTCCCCCGTTAGGAACATTCGTCCTCGAATGTTAAATGAAGTATGTAGAAACATTGGGAAACGATCTATTACATACCTGAAGTAGTGAAGAGATATGGATATTTGGCTCTCATGTCATTTTAAGCTTCCCACGTTATTTCTTCTACATTATTGCTTTGCTATAGCATCTTAAGTAAAGGAATGTTTTACGTCCTTAGTCGACGAATCTATCTATCTAAAATTGCAACTGGTACCTCTTCATAAGTCAACTGCTCTGTGATCTGTACATCATCTACTGGTACAACTCTAGAAGGATCTCCAACACATTTTCTGAGCATAGAAACATGGAATACTGGATGTACCTCCTGAGGGTCTGCTGGAAGGTCTAACTCGTAGGCTACACGCCCAACTCGCCTGATAACCTGATATGGACCAATAAATCTAGGGCTAAGCTTCCCCTTTTTTCCAAATCTCATAACGCCTTTCATAGGTGATACTTTCAGGAATACCCAATCGCCAATCTAAAATTCTAAATCTCGACGTCGATTATCTGCATAGGACTTCTGTCTGCTCTACGCTGCTAATAATCTTTCCCTGATCAACTTGACTTTATCAACGGCTTGTTGGATTAAATCTGGACCTATCAATTGAGACTCACCAACCTCAAACTATCCTATAGGAGATCTGCATTTGCGCCTATACAAAGCTTCATATGGCGCCATCTGTATGCTGGAATGATAGCTATTATTATATGCAAACTCTATAAACAATAAATGAATACTCCAGTTGCCTCCAAAATCTAACACGCAAGCTCTAAGCATATCTTCTAATGTCTGAATGGTCTGCTCAGCCTGTCTGTCTGTCTGTGGATTAAATGTTGTACTCAGATTCACCTGTATCCCTAAACCTGTCTGGGATGATCGCCAGAAATTAGCTGTAAACTAGTGCGCCCCTGTCTGAAATGATAGATACTGGAATACCATGTAGGCGCACTATCTCTCTGATATAAAGTCTAGCATAATCCTCCGCTTTATATGTTGTTCTAACATGCAAGAAATGAGCTGATTTAGTAAGCCTGTCAACTATAACCCAAATAGAGCCATACCTGCTCCGCGTACGGGGCAAGCCTGTAATGAAGTCCATATTTACTGTTTCCCATTTCCATGATGAAATCTCTATTTCCTGTAACAAGCCACTAGGTTTTTGATGGTCGACTTTAACCTACTGGTAGTTAGGACACTGAGCCACGAATTCTGCTATGTCACGCTTCATTCCGTCCCACCAGCAAATCTGCTTAAGGTCATGATACATCTTAGTCGAACCTGGATGAACAGTGTACCTGGAATAGTGTGCCTCAGTCATAATCTGTCCACGTAAATCTGCAATATCAGGAACACAAAGTCTATCGTTATACATGAGAACCCCATCACTAGTAACCCTGTATAGTGACTCCGGTTTTCTACTGGCTATTTGTCTATATTCAACTAGAACTGGATCTTTATACTGATGCAATTTTACTTCTGTAACTAGGCAAGTAGTGGCTGCTTTCTGAACTGTAACGCCTGCGTCCTTTGAATCTATTAATCTGACTCCCATGCTGGCCAACTGGTGGAGTGCATGAGCTAACTCTCTTTTCTGTGGCTGTAAATAAGATAGACTACCCATATACTTACGACTAAGGGCATCAGCAACAACATTCGCTTTACCCGGATGATAAAGAATGTCCACGTCGTAGTCCTTCAGCAACTCTAGCCATCGCCTCTGTCGTAGGTTAAGCTCCTTTTCCTTAAATATGTACTGGAGGCTCTTGTGGTTTGTATAAATATCAACATGAACTCCGTACAAATAATGTCTCCAAATCTTTAATGCATGAATGACTGCTGCAAGCTCCAGATCATGGGTAGGGTAGTTCTGCTCGTGCTTTTTTAGCTGCCTGGAAACATAGGCAATTACTCTTCCGTGCTGCATCAAAATACAACCAAGACCAATTCGAGAAGCGTCACAGTAAATGACATAGTCCTCAGATCCCTCTGGAAGTGTAAGTACTGGAGCTGTTATCAACCTATTCTTTAGTTCTTGGAAGCTGTGCTCGCAAGAATCAGACCACTCAAATTTAGTTGTTTTCTGTGTCAATTTGGTCAGTGGAGCTGCAATGGAGGAAAAACCCTCTACGAACCTTCTGTAATAACCTGCCAAACCCAGAAAACTACGTACTTCAGTTGGCGTCATAGGTCTGGGCCAATTCTGCACAGCCTCAATCTTCTGGCCATCTACTTTAATTCCTTCTGCTGAAACTATATGGCCAAGAAATGCACTGAATCTAACCAGAATTCACACATTGAGAACTTAGCAAATAATTGTTGGTCCCGAAGAGTACCCAATACTGTGCGCAGGTGCTCTGCATGCTCTGATTCAGACTTTGAATAGATGAGAATATCATCAATAAATATAATCACAAATAAATCTAGATAAGGCCTGAATACGCTGTTCATCAGATCCATAAATAATGCAGGGGCATTAGTGAGTCCAAACGACATTACTAAAAATTCATAATGGCCATACCTAGTCCTGAATGCAGTCTTAGGTATATAAGATTTTCTAACTCTAACTTGATGGTAGCCTGATCGCAAATCTATCTTCGAGAAGCACTTGGCACCCTGGAGTTGGTCGAACAAGTCATCAATCCTGGGCAGAGGGTATTTATTCTTGATTGTGACTTTATTTAGCTGTCTATAATATATGCACATGGATAGAGAACCGTCTTTCTTTTTCACAAACAATACCGGGGCTCCCCACGGGGAAATGCTAGGTCTGATGAGACCTTTATCTAACAAATCCTTCAGTTGCTCCTTAAGTTCTTTCAGTTACGCAGGTACCATCCTGAAGAACACGCCCCTGATGGCGGCTGGTGCTAAGGAAGCAACTGCTGATCTAGCTGGCTGGGCTGCACCACTACTACCCCTATTCGGGAAATCTCTCATGAAATGGCCTGCCTCGTGACAAATATAACAAGTATCAACTCCTAACTGACATGGACCCAAGTGGCGTCTACCACAATCCGAACATCTGGGATATGTCTGACTGGCCGGTATAGAAATACCACGATGCTGAAATCCTGAAGTCCGTGATGCCTGACTAGCTCTGGACTGAGGAGGTCTATCAGATCTCAGGCCACGAGACCCTGGAGGTATACTAGTATTACACCACGTATGCCTAAAGTGACGTATATCATTCTAATGACATGTTAAGAATGATTTAAGTGAGTTTAAAGTCATAAAATGACCATATATGATGTTTATATGTTGAATATAAAGTTTGGGAAAAATCGGATTTAAGTTGCGGAAAAACCGACTAAGGAATTGCCTTGTAACGAAGCTTTTTCAGCAATTAATTTCGTGTGTTATATGAAGTCTTTTGGGGACATATCATATACCAAATTGAAGGTCTTGGAGTGTAGTTTTCAAAAATTTTGACGGTTTGTTCATACAATATCTGGATAAAAAGATATGAGTATCAGAAGTCAAACCAGAAAAAGGGACATAAGCGCAAAAGAGGGCTAGAAATGAAATATTTTTGTTCTAAAAGAGAAATCCTTCACTTTCTCGAAATTTTCCAGAAACCCCACGATATAAACAGACCTTTCTTGAGTTTGAATCCATTTTTTATGATTTTGAAGAAACAACATCAATCTTGACTCGAAACGGAAGACGGATTGCGTCAAAACGCTCTACGCGATTAGGGTAACATTATGCTACCTTCAATTTCGTCTATAGTTTGAGTTTTAGAATTAATTCATGGCTAAGTAAAGTATCTAAATTCTATTTTATAGCTTGTTTAAGCTTTAGAAGGTGTGGAATTCAAAGGAAACAAGGTTTAGAAGTGAGAAACATCAAAGGTATGTAAGGCTAAACCTTTCTTTTGGCAAGGCATGTATCTTTTAGCTTTTGAAGCTTTTCTTAGTTCTAAACTTAGTGTTGCTTGTGAGAAACTTGTAAGGTATCAAGAAAACCTTGTATATACTTAATTTGGTACTAAAATCCAAGGTGAAAGACATCCGAATCAGCAAGATAAAACGTTTCAAAATCTGAAAAATCATTTTGATCTTTGTACAGCTGTTGGTATATTGATCATAACTCCTTGTACAAAATTTATATTTAGATGCTTAAAGAATCAACAGAATCCTAAGACATATATCTACAACTTTCATGAAGACCATGGAGTCTATAACTTTGATCTACACCCTCAAAACTATGATATAATACAGGATAATGGTACTGTCCAGAAATTCTGTACATCCGTGGAATTGTTACGCTGTCTGGTCATCTCATCTTGTTATCCGTTTAACATGTTTATGTTATCAGTTTATCCGGGTATCCATTCCCGTGTATAGTATAGTGCTGGTTCTTTTTTTGCGGATCATCCAGTTTCAGGGGAAACTCTGCCGAAATTTTTATAGAAATTCAAAGAGTTTGACAAATTTTGAGTTCTAGGTTGTGTCTATAATTCTATCAAGAGTTTTCTTATCATTCCTTGAGTCCATATCTATTGTTGCCACATGTGTTATGCCTCATACATGCTTATGCTTATATTGTGATCATGTTATGTGTGATTTGGAGTCCCCCATAGAGGCTGGACATTGGACACACAGTCCGGTCGCGTGTGATACTACCCGTCTGGGGGACACAGCCCCTCTGGTTCAGGCAGGAGTTGAAACACCTAGTGTGACCGGGTGTCATTCACACACTCTGACCAGAGAGACTAGATATTACTGGCTGGTGGGGATATAGCCCATAACACCCGCCAGGTTTGTTATATACGCGCATATAGCCATAGTATGCACTGCATGATTATACATGAGGCTAGTTCAGGTTTCAGTTACCTGATTTGGGGGGATACAGCCCATAACACAAGACAGGTACTAGTTCAGATGTTCGGTTACCTGATTTGGGGGGATATAGCCCATAACACCAGACAGGTACCAGTTCAGATACAGTTCAATTTTAGCTCAGTACCAGTTATCAGTTCTCAGTTATCAGCCACTAGTTCTTAGCGTCAGTATCAGTTGACAGCTATCAGTTTTAGTTTCTAGTTACCAGTTATCAGTCATATTATAGTTATTTATCAGTATAGTTTAGCTCAGTCTTCAGTTTCAGATTTAGCTAGACTTCAGCTTATATTCAGATCATGTTTAGTACGTTCTTTAGATTTCCAGCTATATTGCTATGCTCCAGCTCATATTTACATATTTATATTCAAGCCTTACAGTATCATTCAGCTATGATATATTATATGCTCATGCCTTACATACTTGGTACATATCGTACTCACGCCATTTTCTGGGGCGCTGCATTTCATGTCGTGCAGGTGCAGATAGATCAATGCTTTGACCACGTTAGTAGGCCATCTATCAGCTATTGGAGTCACTCCGCTTACTCCCGGAGTTACTTATCTTTTGGTACGTGTACAGTCAGCCAATTTGGGTATGGAGAGGCCTTGTCCCGTCCTTTGTATATTCAGTTCAGCACTCTTAGAGGCCTGTAGATATGTCCCTGTGTGGTGCAGTCAGTATGTTATATATATTATCGTGTGATAGCCTTGTCATTTTTCCAGACTTTATGTTTTCAGTAAATATGTATGTATTTATAACCAGGTTGCCAGCTCATCTCTATAATTCATAGATTATTAATAGGTTTAGCGATAACCGACACTTAGGTTGGGTCCTGACAAAAGTGGTATCAGAGCAGTTCAGTCCTAGGGTGTCTACAGGCCGTGTCTAGTAGAGTCTTGTTCAAGAGTATGTTGCGCGCCATACTTATTAACAGGAGGCTACAAGGCACTTCAGGATGGTTGTTTTTCTTTCTTCTCTAGATCGTGCGATAGGGCTATAATTTTAGAATTCAGCCCTCTAACAATAGTGTTTTCAGCAAAGCGATGCCGCCGAAGAAACTAACCGCTACCTAGAAGGGCAATGCTATTGCCGGCCAGGGTATTAGTACAGCGCCACCTGTGGTGGATGAGAGTGAGGAGTCCAGACATGAGGCTCCATCAGAGGCCTCACAGATCCCTTCAGTTCGGGGCGATATTAGAGGTACTGCAGCTGCCATACCTCCAGAACCTCTACCCAACAGTCAGGGGCAGGAAATAAGGGATGCCATCATATTATTGACCAGTGTTGTAGTTGCTCAGACTAGACAGCACAGTGCAGATGCCAGGGAGATGTTGGATCCAGGATCAGGGATTTTATCCGACTAGAGCCTCCAGTCTTTACTGGATCCCGTACAGGAGAGGACCCTTAGGAATTTCTTGTGAGGATAGCCAGGGTGTTGAGGGTCATGCATGCGTCAGAGACAGAGTCAGCAGAGTTGGCTGCATTCAGATTGCATGACCTAGCAGCAGAGTGGTATCAGACATGAGAGCTATCTAGAGGGTCAGATGCTACTCTTGCGACTTGGAAGGAATTCTCAGATGCCTTTCTTCATCAGTATATGCCCAAAGAGACACAGAGAGCACGTGCTGATCAGTTCCTGACCTTGAGACATGGAAGTTTGAGTGTAGAAGAGTATAATTATCGCTTTAATTTCTTAGCAAGGTTTGACCCTATTGTGGTAGCCAGTATAGAGGATAGAATTCACAGGTATGTAGTGGGACTTGGTCCACACCTGGTGAATGAGTGTATGACGATTGTTATGCAGCCAGGTATTATATCACGCATTCATGCATTTTCTTTATCACTTGAGGAGAGAAAGTAGAAACAGAGAGCCGACAGGGATAGAGGGTTACCTAAGAGGGATAGATTGTTTGGTTCATTCGGAGAGACATCCGGAGCGAGTAGGCAGCAGAGTGTTAGACAGCCATCAGCGAGTATACCTCCAGAGTTTCGTGGCCTGAGATCTGATAAACCTCCTCAGTCCAGAGCTAGTCAAGCATCACTGACTTCAGGATTTCAGCGCCGTGGTACTTCTATACCGGCTAGTCAGACATATCCCAGATGTTCAGATTGTGGTAGACGCCACTTGGGTCCATGTCAGTTAGGAGTTGATACTTGTTTTATTTTTCACGAGGAAGGCCATTTCATGAGAGATTGCCCGACTAGGGGTGGTACTGGTGCAGCCCAGCCAGCTAGATCAGCAGTTGCTTCCTCAGCGCCAGCACGCCATCAGGGGCATGTTCTTTAGAATGGCACCTGCATAACTGAAAGAACTTAAGGAGAAATTTAAGGATTTGCTAGATAAAGGCCTCATTAGACCCAGTATTTCCCCGTGGGGAGCCCCGGTATTGTTTGTGAAAAAGAAGGACGACTCTCTACGCATGTGCAAAGATTACAGACAGTTGAATAAAGTCACAATCAAGAATAAATACCCTCTGCCCAGGATTGATGACTTGTTCGACCAGCTCCAGGGTGCCAAGTACTTCTCGAAGATAGATTTTCGATCAGGCTATCATCAGGTTAGAGCCAGAGTATCTGATATACCTAAGACTGCATTCAGGACTAGGAATGGCCATTATGAGTTGGTGATATCGTTTGGACACACTAATGCCCCTGCAGTATTTATGGATATGATGAACAACATATTCAGGCCTTACTTGAATTTATATGTGATTGTGCTTATTGATGATATTCTCATCTATTCAAAGTCTGAATCAGAGCATGCAGAGCACCTACGCACAGTATTGGGTACTCTTCGGGACCAACAATTATATGCTAAGTTCTCAAAGTGTGAATTCTGGATAGATTCAGTGGCATTTTTTGGCCATATAGTTTCAGCAGAAGGAATTAAAGTAGATGGCCAGAAGATCGAGACTGTGAAGAATTGGCCTAGACCTACGACCCCAACTGAAGTACGTAGTTTTCTGGGTTTGGCATGCTATTACAGAAGGTTCGTAGAGGGTTTTTCCTCCATTGTAGCTCCACTGACCAAATTGACACAGAAAATAGCTAAATTTAGGTGGTCTGATTCTTGCGAGCACAACTTCTAAGAACTAAAGAACAGGTTGATAACAGCTCCAGTACTTACACTTCCAGAGAGATCTAAGGACTATGTTATTTATTGTGACGCTTCTCGAATTGGTCTTGGTTGTGTTTGATGCAGCACGGAAGAGTAATTGCCTATGCTTCCAGGCACCTGAAAAAGCACGAGCAGAACTACCCTAGCCATGATCTGGAGCTTGCAGCAGTCATTCATGCATTAAAGATATGGAGACATTATTTGTACGGGGTTCATGTTGATATTTATACAGACTACAAGAGCCTCCAGTACATATTTAAGCAGAAGGAGCTAAACCTACGACAGAGATGGTGGCTAGAGTTGCTGAAGGACTATGACGTAGACATACTTAATCATCCGGGTAAAGCGAATGTTGTTGCTGATGCCCTTAGTCGTAAGTCTATGGGTAGTATGTCTTATTTACAGCCACAGAAAAGAGAGTTAGCTCATACACTCCACCACTTGGCCAGCATGGGAGTCAGTTTAATAGATTCAGAGGATGCAGGAGTTACAGTTCAGAATGCAGCCACTATTTGCCTAGTGACAGAAGTAAAACAACGTCAGTATGAGGATCTAGTTCTAGTTGAATACAGACAAATAGCGAGAAGAAAACCGGAGTCACTATACAGGGTTAGTTGAATACGGACAAATAGCGAGAAGAAAACCGGAGTCACTATACAGGGTTACTAGTGATGGGGTTCTCATGTATAAAGATAGACTTTGTGTTCCTGATGTTGCAGATTTACGTGGACAGATTATGACTGAGGCACAATATTCCAGGTACACTGTTCATCCAGGTTCGATTAAGATGTATCATGACCTTAAGCAGATTTACTGGTGGGACGGAATGAAGCGTGACATAGCAGAATTCGTGGCTCAGTGTCCTAACTGCCAGTAGGTTAAAGTCGAGCATCAAAAACCTAGTGGCTTGTTACAGGAAATAGAGATTTCATCATGGAAATGGGAAACAGTAAATATGGACTTCATTACAGGCTTGCCCCGTACGCGGAGCAGGTATGGCTTTATTTGGGTTATAGTTGACAGGCTTACTAAATCAGCTCATTTCTTGCCTGTTAGAACTATATATAAAGCGGAGGATTATGCTAGACTTTATATCAGAGAGATAGTGCGCCTACATGGTATTCCAGTATCTATCATTTCAGACAGGGGCGCACTAGTTTACAGCTAATTTCTGGCGATCATCCCAGACAGGTTTAGGGATACAGGTGAATCTGAGTACAACATTTCATCCACAGACAGACAGACAGGCTGAGCAGACCATTCAGACATTAGAAGATATGCTTAGAGCTTGCGTGTTAGATTTTGGAGGCAACTGGAGTATTCATTTATTGTTTATAGAGTTTGCATATAATAATAGCTATCATTCTAGCATCCAGATGGCGCCATATGAAGCTTTGTATGGGCGCAAATGCAGGTCTCCCATAGGATGGTTCGAGGTTGGCGAGTCTCAATTGATAGGTCCAGATTTAATCCAGCAAGCAGTTGATAAAGTCAAGTTAATCACGGAAAGATTATTAGCAGCACATAGTAGCCATAAGTCCTATGCAGATAACCGATGTCGAGATTTAAAATTTTAGATTGGCGATTGGGTATTCTTGAAAGTATCACCTACGAAAGGCGCTATGAGATTCAGAAAGAAGGGAAAGCTTAGCCCTAGATTTATTGGTCCATATCAGGTTATCAGGCGAGTTGGACATTGTAGCCTACGAGTTAGACCTTCCAGCAGACCTTCAGGAGGTACATCCAGTATTCCATGTTTCCATGCTCAGAAAATGTGTCAGAGATCCTTCCAGAGTTGTACCAGTAGATGATGTTCAGATCACAAAGCAATTGACTTATGAAGAGGTGCCAGTTGCAATTTTAGATAGATAGATTCGTCGACTAAGGACGAAAGACATTCCTTTAGATAAGATGCTATAGCAAAGCAATAATGTAGAAGAAATAACGTGGAAGCTGAAAATGACATGAGAGCCAAATATCCACATCTCTTCACTTCTTCAAGTATGTAATAGATCGTTGCTTAATGCTTCTACATACTTCATTTAACATTCGAGGACGAATGTTCCTAACGGGGGAAGATTGTTACACCCCATATGCCTAAAGTGACGTATATCATTCTAATGACATGTTAAGAATGATTTAAGTGAGTTTAAAGCCATAAAATGACCATATATGATGTTTATATATTGAATATAAAGTTTGGGAAAAATCGGATTTAAGCTGCGGAAAAACCGACTAAGGAATTGCCTTGTAACGAAGCTTTTTCAGCAATTAATTTCGTGTGCTATATGAAGTCTTTTGGGGACATATCATATACCAAATTCAAGGTCTTGAAGTGTAGTTTCCAAAAATTTTGACGGTTTGTTCATAGAATGTCTGGATAAAAAGATATGAGTATCAGAAATCAGACCAGAAAAAGGGACATAAGCGCAAAAGAGAGCTAGAAATGAAATATTTTTGTTATAAAAGAGAAATCCTTCACTTTCTCGAAATTTTCCAGAAACCCCACAATATAAACAGACCTTTCTTGAGTTTGAATCCATTTTTTATGATTTTGAAGAAACAACATCAATCTTGACTCGAAACGAAAGACGGATTGCGTCAAAACGCTCTACGCGATTAGGGTAACATTATGCTACCTTCAATTTCGTCTATAGTTTGAGTTTTAAAATTACTTCATGGCTAATTAAAGTACCTAAATTCTATTTTATAGCTTGTTTAAGCTTTAGAAGGTGTGGAATTCAAAGGAAATAAGGTTTAGAAGTGAGAAACATCAAAGGTATGTAAGGCTAAACCTTTCTTTTGGCAAGGCATGTATCTTTTAGCTTTTGAAGCTTTTCTTAGCTCTAAACTTAGTGTTTCTTGTGAGAAACTTGTATGGTAGCAAGGAAACCTTGTATATACTTAATTTGGTACTAAAATCCAAGGTGAAAGACGTCCGAATCAGCAAGAAAAAACGTTTCAAAATCTGGAAAATCATTTTTATCTTTGGACAGCTGTTAGTATATTGATCATAACTCCTTGTACAAAATTGATATTTAGATGCTTTAAGAATCCCCAGAATCCGAAAACATATATATACAACTTTTATGAAGACCATAGAGTCTATAACTTTGATCTACACCCTAAAAACTATGATATAATACAGGACAATGGTACTGTCCAGAAATTCTGTACATCCGTGGAATTGTTACGCCGTCTGGTCATCTCATCTTGTTATCCATTTAACATGTTTATGTTATCAGTTTATCTGGGTATCCATTCCCGTGTATAGTATAGTGCTGGTTCTTTTTTTGCGGATCATCCAGTTTCAGGGGAAACTCTGCCGAAATTTTTATAGAAATTCAAAGAGTTGGACAAATTCTGAGTTCTATGTTTTGTCTATAATTCCATCCAGAGTTTTCTTATCATTCTTTTGAGTCCATATCTATTGTTGCCACATGTGTTATGCCTCATACATGCTTATGCTTATATTGTGATCATGTTATGTGTGATTTGGCGTCCCCCATAGAGGCTGGACATTGGACACACAGTCCGGTCGCGTGTGATACTACCCGTCTGGGGATACAGCCCCTCTGGTTCAGGCGGGAGTGGAAACACCTATTCACACACACTGACCAGAGAGACTAGATATTACTGGCTGGGGGAGATATAGCCCATAACCCCCGCCAGGTTTGTTATATACGCGTATATAGCCACAGTATGCACTGCATGATTATACATGAGGCTAGTTCAGATTTCAGTTACCTGATTTGGGGGGATACAGCCCATAACACCAGACAGGTACTAGTTCAAATGTTCGGTTACCTGATTTGGGGGGATATAGCCCATAACACTAGACAGGTACCAGTTCAGATAATAGTTCAATTTTAGCTCAGTACCAGTTATCAGTTCTCAGTTATCAGCCACCAGTTCTTAGCGTCAGTATCAGTTGACAGCTATCAGTTTTAGTTTCTAGTTACCAGTTATCAGTCATATTATAGTTATTTATCAGTATAGTTTAGCTCAGTCTTCAGTTTCAGATTTAGCTAGACTTCAGCTTATATTCAGATCATGTTTAGTACATTCTTTAGATTTCCAGCTATATTGCTATGCTCCAGCTCATATTTACATATTTATATTCAAGCCTTACAGTATCATTCAGCTATGATATATTATATGCTCATGCCTTACATACTTGGTACATATCGTACTCACGCCCTTTTCTGGGGCGCTGCATTTCATGTCGCGCAGGTGCAGATAGATCAATGCTTTGACCACGTTAGTAGGCCATCTATCAGCTATTGGAGTCACTCCGCTTACTCCCGGAGTTACTTATCTTTTGGTACGTGTACAGTCAGCCAATTTGGGTATGGAGAGGCCTTGTCCCGTCCTTTGTATATTCAGTTCAGCACTCTTAGAGGCCTGTAGATATGTACTAAGTATGTAAGGCCTGAGCATATAATATATCATAGCTGGATGAAACTTTAAGGCTGGAATATAAATGTGTAAACATGAGCTGAAGCATAGCAATGTAGCAGGAAATCTGAAGACGTACTAAACATGGTCTGAATATAACCTGAAGTCTAGCTGAATCTGAAACTGAAGACTGAGCTGAACTATACTCATAAATGACTGTAATATGACTGGTAACTGGTAACTAGAAACTAGAACCGATAGCTGTCAACAGATACTGACACTAAGAACTGGTGGCTGATAACTGAGAACTGATAACTGGTACTGAGCTAAAACTGAACTGTTATCTGACCTGGTACCTGCCTGGTGCTATGGGCTATATCCCCCCAAATCAGGTAACTGAACATCTGAACTAGTACCTGTCTGGTGTTATGGGCTGTATCCCCCCAAATCAGGTAGCTGAAAACCGGAACTAGCCTCATGTATAATCATGCAGTGCATACTGTGGCTATATACGCGTATATAACAAACCTGGCGGGTGTTATGGGCTATATCCCCCCCAGCCAGTAATATCTAGTCTCTCTGGTCAGAGTGTGTGAATGACACCCGGTCACACTAGGTGTTTCAACTCCCGCCTGAACCAGAGGGGCTGTGTCCCCCAGACGGGTAGTATCACACGCGACCGAACTGTGTGTCTAATGTCCAGCCTCTATGGGGGACTCCAAATCACACATAACATGATCACAATATAAGCATAAGCATGTATGAGGCATAACACATGTGGCAACAATAGATATGGACTCAAGGAATGATAAGAAAACTCTTGATAGAGTTATAGACACAACCTAGAACTCAGAATTTGTCAAACTCTTTGAATTTCTATAAAAATTTCGGCAGAGTTTCCCCTGAAACTGGATGAGCCGCAAAAATAGAACCAACACTATACTATACACGGGAATGGATACCCAGATAAACTGATAACATAAACATGTTAAACGAATAACAAGATGAGACAACTGGATGACATAACAAATCCGCAGATAGAATGTCTAGACAGCACCACTGTCCTGAATTTCAACCTAATTTTCAGAGTGTAGATCAAAGTTGTAGACTTCATTGTCTTCATGAAAGTTTTAGATATATGTCTTAGGGTTCTGGGGATTTTTAAAGAATCTAAATATCAATTTTTTACAAGGAGTTATGATCAATATACTAACAATTGTCCAAAGATCAAAATAATTTTCCAAATTTTGAAACGTTTTGTCTTGCTGATATGGACGTCTTTCACCTTGGATTTTAGTACCAAATTAAGTATATACAAGGTTTCCTTGGTACTATACAAGTTTCTCAGAAGAAATACTAAGTTTAGAACTAAGAAAAGCTTCAAAAGCTAAAAGATACATGCCTTGCCAAAAGAAAGGTTTAGCCTTACGTACCTTTGATGTTTCTAGCTTCTAAACTTTGTTTCTTTTGAATTCCATACCTTCTAAAGCTTAAACAAGCTATAAAATAGAATTTAGGTACTTTACTTAGCCATGAAGTAATTCTAAAACTCAAATTACAGACGAAATTGAAGGTAGCATAACGTTACCTTAATCGCGTAGATCATTGTGACGCAATCCGTCTTCAATTTCGAGTTAAGATTGATGTTGTTTCTTCAAAATCATAAAAATTTGCTTCAAACTAAAGAATGAACTGTTTCTATCGTGGTATTTCTGAAAAATGTTGAGAAAGAGAAGTTTTTCTCTTTTATAATGAAAACATTTCATTTCTAGCCCTCTTTTGCGCTTATGTCCCTTTTTCTGGTCTGATTTGTGATGCTCATATCTTTTTATCCAGATATTGTATGAACAAATCGTCAAAAGTTTTTGAAACTACACTCCAGGACCTTCAATTTGATATATCATATGCCCCTAAAAGAACTTATATAACACACAGAATTAATTGCTGAAAAAGCTCCGTTACAAGGCAATTCCTTAGTCGGTTTTTTCGCAACTTAAATCCGATTTTTCCCAAACTTTATATTCAACATATAAACATCATATATGATCATATTATGACTTTAAACTCACTTAAATCATTCATAACATGCTATTAGAATGATATACGTCACTTTAGACATACGGGGTGTAACAGCTGGAGTACTTGGACAAGGAAATAATCCCTAAAGATAAGATAGAAAGTAGACAGCTGTGAAAGACATGCAGTTCGCTACTACTTGATTAACGGAAAGCTATATTTCGGGATCCAGCACCAGCCACTGAGAAAATTGCAAAATACACTTTCAAGCCTTCAGAAGACTAGCTCCCCATCAAGCATGGAGGAACCCTCGAAGGCAAGAAAGGTACATCTATCATTCGGCTTAAGAAATACTACTCTTGAAAGGTCGGCTGGACCCACATACTCGACACATGTATCTTCTTCTTTCTTGTTCTTTGTTTTTTGTCATTACTTTATACGGGCACTTAGCCCCGTATTTTGTTAAGTTCTTATTTGGCTCGCGCCTCCTCTATCAATAAAACTACTATTTTATTTAGTCAGTTTTTACAATCAGATCCATCTACGTTCCAAATATTCATAGCCCCGACACAACTTAAGTTGAAGTAGTACACTCACTTTTCATAACAAAAGTAGGGTAAACTACTCGATTAAAGCTAGATCACTTCTAGTTCAGCCACGGGGCATTATTCGTAAGTTCAAATCGTCAATCAATAAATTGCACCTACATGTCAGTAGGGACGCCCGCTCGCATAGTGCCAGAAAATCTTGAAATACTCGAGTAAACAAGCAAAGACATTCTAACTTGAACACAAAAATGCTTCGTTACAAACAACGGGCAAAAGACGACCCATTGTGGGTGCAATCTAAAGCCATCATGACTGATGCAAATGAAGCGCCCAACAGTACGCACACCCGTCTTTAAAAGACACTAGCCTAGAAAGGTCACCCATAACATGCTGCTTGACTACACTACAAGTAACTATACAAGTACGCATAAAAATATTGATGAACGACTGTTTCATTAATATCAACACCCCGTAGGCTCACAATATACAATTGAGTTCTTTTGAATACAACATTGTTCATTACAGGCATTCTTAAGAAACAAAAATCTAAAAAACTACACGTTTCTCTGAATCAGATACGACCGAGATCCTTCATCTGGATTGTAGCTACTAGTCAGCAGGCAACCCAAAGTTTTTCTTGTCATCAGGAGATATGTTTTCCCGAGCAATCTTCGGCACGCAGTCACTGATATAACTAAGGCCCAGACGTCCTGTCAGCAACAAAGGACCTCGGAAGTGTCTGAGCACAAGCAAAACCTTCTCCCGTCACGACGAGTGCACTCAAGAATTAGCTTCAACCTCTACTAATCAAACAGGAGTGCACTGCCCCGCAGATCTTCAAGCACAATTGAGAGCTTATCGAAGACGAGGGGGTCTGAGCTGGGAACCTACCACAAGGGAGACTCTTCCCTCGGGTACCCCACAGCCAGTGCCCGAAGAGGCGTTGTAATAGCGAACCAACCGAACAAGGTGAAAGCTATGATTCACAAGCAGATTCAGAACTTGGTGACGCCTTAATCGGCTGATGGCACGAAGCTATATCCTCTTGCCTGCCATGAAACAGAGCCAGGCACTGCAGCCTCAACCCGACACCATCGAAGGAGCTACCTGAATGCCCACCGGCGTCCTGGAAGAGAGGCCTCATGACAACTGAAAGGGCTAAGCGTCCTAACCCCGCATGGCAAAAGGAATATCACAGAAACTGCTGTGTTAGAAGATGAGCACATCGTAATCAGTGTACATGCCATAATGAAGACATTCTGAAGAACGTCATTAGAATCCCGATCAAACTTCATGACTTGGGGACTCCGTTCATCCAATCATGGATGGAGAAACAGAGGAAGAAAATTGCGGAGGGTCTTTTGCCTACAGTTTTCTCATGTACCATCCATTATAAATGAAGGAGTGGTTCTGGGACTATCAAACCAGGATCAAAGGCGAACATTTATGGAGAAGAAAGGGTATTATTTTTTTTATGGCTAAATTTGTACGACTAGGTTAAACACTTAAATTTATTGTGTTGGTCTAAATTCGGTTAGAACAACAAATCGAATTTGTTTTGGATAAACTATCAATTATTTGTATCAAAGCCACAAAAAGACGAGAAATTTGATATAGGAATTTGAACAATAGCTAAGAAATAAAGAGTAGATGTATATTATATATTTGTGGATCCTTTACATAATCTTCTCATGACTATTTATGTCTACAAGAGCTAGAATAGCAATAAATGCGTTTAGTGACCATTATTCCATGTTCCATAGCGGTAAGACCATGATCTCTCTTTTTAATATGTAACAACGGTCGTCAGTTACAAAAGGTAAAGGCTTGTTCATCGGAGAGTAAATCTTCATCGAGGAGTGAACTTCATGCCTCGTTGGTGGCTGACTTTTAATTGCCTCGAGAGGTAGCCTGTAGCCAAGATCCGTTTCCTACCCGAGGCATCTAACTTCGGGAGCTGAGCGAGCAGCTTCGAGAAGAGATCATTTCCAAAAGACCCAATCAAACTAAGCCTCGAGCCCTATCGTCAAGGCTCAGTAAATTTTCACCCAATACAGATAGCCTCTCTACCCTTCGGATAATTGTCAGGATTTGATGAGGGGTGGAATAAATTCGGTGGGAAATTGACGTGGATATTCATGCGCCATGAATTTGGAAACGGCGGTTGTCACTCCATATTCCCATCCATCACACACGGCTTTCGTTGATTGGGAGTGACTTTTCGTTCCTCCTTCCCCATGTAACGCAGTAATGATCTCTCCATATTCCCATCCGTCATACACAAATTATAGACAATGATGTGGTGGTTCTCATCAGCTGCAGAGGGCTCCTTGGGCCGTTAAAATGTGAGCGCCTCAAGAAGTCAGACATCGCTGAGTTGATGGCTAATGCAACCCAGCATGCCATTCAAGTATTCTTGCTTTTCTTACCTTTTCTTTAGATTCTACCGTCCCCCTTTCTTGCCTTAGCTCCTTAGTTAATTCCTTGCAGGCGTACATACACGCGATCAGGGCTGCCGAGATTGAGACCCATCAAGTCTTCATTCTACAAGAAACTAAAGATGAATGGGATCAAATAGGGGATGACCTACAATCTCGAATACTCGACTTGGAGAAGCAACTTCTTGACGCCAAGATTGAATTGGATGATGCTCGAATGGCTGCTGACAAGTCTGACCTCGAAGCAGCCAAGGCTCATGAGGCTGCATCGTCTGCCGAAACTAGAATGGCCGCTTTGAAGGAATCTTGCAAGGTCGAACTAGAAACCGCGCTGAAGAAAGTAACCGACGAGGCCAAAGCTACCATCACAAAGAATGCTGAGAAATATCACTCTAAAATAAAGGAAAATTCCATCAAGATGAACGAGCTAGCTGCAGAGAACGAGCATCTCGAGGTTGAAATGGTGACCCTTCGGGGTAAAATAGCCTCTTCTTCATCGAGGAAGAAGATGAGAGCTGCAAGGGCTAAAGTTGACAAGAAATGGGCCATCATCCAAACGAAGTTAACAACCCTCAAACAATACCAAGCTGGGGCGGATCTAGATGCAAAGATAGCCAGGGCTGGATGCGACGCCATGAAGGCCAAACATCTGTTGAATCAACTCCCCTCGAGTAGTTAAAGCTCGAGCGACAAGGGTTCTAATGCCTCAACTTCTAGGGCCGAGGAATGATGTTTTGTCAATGTGCCTTTTGTTTTTGCTTAGACCTCAAGCCGTTGTAAATATTTTCATATTGGCCTTCGAGCCTTTTAATGAATTTTTAGTGTTTTCCCAGTGTTAATCTTTGCTTTGTTTTTTAAAGCTTTTGATATGTCACTTGAATATTTGCTTGCAAGACTTGGATAAATTTGAATGTTAGCTAGCCTAGAACGGCGTCTCGTTCTCGAGCCGAGGCATAAAAAATAAAAATTGGCCTTCATGCATTGGATAAAAAAGAAATTGAATCAAGTTTTATTCCACTGATGAGTATCGAGGCGAGGCGAGGCGATTTACATAAACTCTTAGTCATTTCGAGACTTAGGTAAATTGTTATTACAAAGCCACTTCGGGCGATCACGACAAATAACTAGGCTAACTCTTAAGGGAACAGTCCTCGGTGTACGGATAGCTAGTCTTCGGGTTTCATTCGGAGTCCCCGGTTATGGAGTGAGCGAGTCGAAGGCTGGCTGAGCTAACTCCCCTTGCATCCCCCCAGTGGTCGGGTGTGAAGAATGAAGACTCAAGCACGGTGTATTGTTCGCTTTGCCTTCTGAAAAGGTAAGCGAAGAAAAACGGGGGGTTAGTACCATTCGACCCAAGCGTTGGAGTATTGACAGCTCGATGTCGTGGGTGTGGGATTGTGGTTAACGAAGGGTAATGTACCTCAATGTAAGAAATAATAGCGCTTTAAGTTGGAGATATTCTAATTTAAAGGCTCTTGATTGCCTCGGAGGTCTTCGAGTTGATAAGACCCTTTTCCTGCGATGCCCTTAATTCTAGAAGGCCCTTCCTAATTAGCAGCCAATTTACCTGCTTTCTTTTCCTTTGTCGTTTGATTTGAAGCCCTCAAGATGTAATCACTAACCTTAAAGGTTCTGAATTTAGCTTTTCTATTCAAGTAGGCTTCAATTTGTTGCTTTTGAGCAGCTAATTAAACAAAAGCCATTTCCCTTCGTCCTTCGAGCAAATCCAGTTCCACGTGCATAGCCTACTGATTCGACTCCTCGGATGCATGAGCATACCGAAGGCTGGGCTCACCAACCAAGACAGGAATCAATGAGTCGATCCCACAGGCAAGGGAAAATGGGGTTTCCACAGTGCTATTTTTCTTAGTTGTTCTCATTGCCCATAACACCCCGGGCAGCTCATTAGGCCATGAGCCTTTAATTCCATCCATCCCCTTTTCAAGATTATCCATAATTATCCTGTTTGAGGACTCAGCTTTCCCATTAGCACTGGGATGATAAGGTGTTGAGACCACTCTCTTGATCCCCCATTTGGCAAAGAAAGTGGTTACCTTTGAGCCGATGAACTGTTTGCCGTTGTCACATGTTATCTCCCTCGGGACTCCAAATCTTCATATGATATTTTTCCAAATAAAATCGATGACTTTTTTTCTGCCGAACCCTAGCAAAGGATCCTGCATCGACCTGCTTGGTGAAATAGTCAGTGAGTTCAAGAATAAACTTCACACCACCCTTCGCCTTTGGAAATGGGCCTACAATATCCATCCCCCACTTCATAAATGGCCACGGCGACACAATTGAGTGCAATGGCTCCGCTTGTTGGTGAATCAATGAAGCATGCTTTTGACACTTATCACATTTTTTGACAAATGCCTTGGCATCTTCACTCATCTCGGGCCAGTAGTAGCCAGCTCGAAGGAGCTTTCGTACTAAGGCCTTTCCTCTGGAATGATTTCCACATTCGCCTTCATGTACTTCTCTTATTACATAGCTATACTCCCTTGGACCCAAGCATTTGGCCATCGGGCTGCAATAAAGCCTTTTGTACAATTGCCCTTGCACAAGCGAGTACGGGACAACTTGCCTTCGGTGCTTTTCAGCTTCCCTTTTATCCGCCGGTAAGATTTCCAAATCTAAATAAGAGATAAATTTGGTCTGCCAATCCCAATGCCTATTTACTGCATTTACTTCCAACTTCATTCTTCCTACCACAGATGTGAATACCCGAACTTCTGCGTCAGTCCCTGAGTCCCTGGTTTCAATAACCGAGGCCAAGTTAGCCAATGCATCGACTTCGGCATTTTCTTCACGAGGAATTTGCTGGATTTTCCATTCTTCGAATTTTCCGAGGGCTTTCTGTGCTCGAATAATGAATTGCTTCATTCTGGGCTCCCGAGCTGAAAAATCACCAAGCATATGATTCACGACTAACTGTGAGTCACTCTTTAACTCGATCTTTTCAGCCCCCATTTTCTTGGCCAACTCCAAGCCTGCTATCGCGGCCTCGTACTCAGCTTCATTGTTGGTCAACTTTCCAAATTTCACTGAATGCCTTAGCCTTTCCCCAGTTGGAGTCACGAGCACTATTCCGAGCCCCGAGCCGTTGGAATTAGTTACACCATCAGTGAAAAGTTTTCACACCTCGAGGGCTGGACCCTTTGAGAGCAGATTTTCCTTTTCTGCCTTGGGGAGTTTCCTAGCACTGAAATCAGCCACGAAGTCTGCCAACACTTGGGATTTTATGGCAGTTCGAGGTTGATATACAATGTCATATTCGCTTATCTCAACTGCCTACTTAGATAACCTCCCCGACAATTCAGGCTTATGTAATATTGTCCTTAAAGGAAGGTTGTGACTACAGCTATCAGATGGCATTGAAAATAAGGGCGCAGTTTCCAAGCTGCCATAATTAATGCACCTTGTTTCAGCATCGAGAAGAGTCTTGCTGACATAATATATTGGTTGCTGCTTCCCATCTTCTTCTCGAACCAACACTGCACTTACTGCTACTCCGGAGACGGCTAAATATACCAACAACGTCTCCCCGTCCTTTGGTTTGGTGATTAGGGAGCATTTGCCAAGTAATTCTTTATCTCTTTCAATGCTTCTCTACATTCGGAAGTCCATTCGTAGTTTGTGTACTTTTTCAAGACGGAAAATAACCTATGGCATCTCTCGGATGACCTCGAGATAAATCTACTTAGAGCGGCAAGCCACCCGGTCAAATGCTGAACTTCCTTTGGGCTCGTCAGTTCTTCGGGGATCCCTTGTATAGCCCTGATCTTATCAGAGTTTGCTTCAATACCTCATTCAGAGATGATAAACCCTAAGAATTTTCCTGAGCCGACCCTTAAAGCACAATTTTAAGGATTTAACTTCATGCAATATTGCTTTAGAATCACACAAAAGCTTCCCTTAAGTGATTCAGGTGATCCACCAACCGAATTGACTTCACTAGCATGTCATCTATGTAGGCCTCCATTATTTTTTCGATATAATCTTTGAATATTCGACGCACCAACCTTGGTAGGTCGCCCCTGTATTTTTGAGACCGAAGGGCATCACCTTGTAACAATATGTTCCTTCATCTGTGATGAAAGATGTTTTTTCTTCATCGCTTGGCTCCATTATAATTTGATTATACCCCGAATACGCATCTAGAAAGTTCAACAGTTTATGTCCAGCCGTGAAGTCTATCAACCTATCTATCTGAGGTAAATGATATGAATCCTTTGGACAAACCTTATTTAGATCGGTGTAATCAACACACATCCTCCACTTGCCATTTTCCAATCGGGATATTTTACTTCCCTGATGAAGCCATTATCGAGCAGCCTTTTCGTCTCATCTTGAATTTCCTTGTTCTTCACACCAGCATGTTGCCTCTTCTTTTGTTTCACTAAGGGTGGTTGGGATCCACGTTCAACTTATGTGTCATTATTTCTGGGTCAATCTCTACCATGTCTATGTGAGACCAGGCGAAGCAGTCATCATTAGCTCTCAGCAACTCAATAAGAGCTTTCCTTAACTTGGTATCCAGCTCCAAGCACAAACACCTTTCTTACTAGAAATTCCTTCGATAGAGTAAAAGACTCTAACTCCTCGATAGTTGAGTCCTCAGCTTTTTGCTTCCGAGGATCTTGTATGAACACCGAAGCCTTCTCTATTTCTCCTTGAGTGCTTACTTCAAGAATCGAGCCCTCTTCCTCGTCGGGCTCCGAGTCGATTAATTGCAATACGGATGGCCCAATCGGGGCGGTTTCTTTTTCCGCAGCAATTAAATAGCACTCCCGAGCTATTCGCTGCTCACCTCGGATGGCTTAGACTCCCCATGGAGTTTAGAATTTAACAACTTGGTGCAAAATAGATGGAACGACTTCCATTTCATGAATCCAAGGTCTCCCGAGGATTGCATTGTAAGCCATATCCTCGGCCATTACTTTGAAAACAGTCTTCTCATGGACTCTTTCGGCAGTTGTGGTGAGGATGATTTCCCCTAACATCTTTTCCATGGAGTTGTTGAACCTCATCAATATGATTGCTTTTGGGACGATGAGGTTCTCCAACCATATTTTCTTAATAGCTCCATAATTGATGATATTTACCGAGCTGCCAGGATCAATCAAGACTCGCTTGACATCACAATCGTTAATCCTTAGCATGATTACTAGAGCATCATGGTGGGGAAACATCATCCTATCGCAATCTTCTTCGTCGATGATTATTTCATTCTCTGACCCATTGGCTCGGGTCCTCCTTTCCATGGTGACTGATAGTTTGGCGAATTTTTTTGCAGTAGTGAAATTAACTCCATTAACCTCTGTTCTGCTAGTTATGATGCTCACAATTCTCTTAGGAGACTTTGCCACTGTTGTTGTGCCTGTACGATAAGTATTATCCATCATTGGATGAAATTGACAAGGATAGTATGCGAGGCAAGAACACCACTTTGGAACAAACATTATTGCTAGTTCCCTACAGACGGTACCAATTTGTGTTGGTCTAAATTTGGTTAGAACAACACATCAAATTTATTTTTGATTAACTAGCAACTATTTGTATCAAAGCCGCAAAAAGATGAGAAATTTGATATAGGAATTTGAACAATAGCTAAGAAATAAAGAGTAGATGTATTTGATATATTTGTTGATCCTTTACATAATCTTCTCATGACTATTTATAGTCTACAAGAGCTAGAATAGCAATAAATGCATTTAATGAACATTATTCCACGTTCCTTAATTGTCATACCATGATATCCCTCTTTAATATGTAACAACGGTCGTCAATTACAAAAGGCAAGGGCTCGTTCATCAGAGAGTAAATCTTCACCGAGGAGTGAACTTTATGCCTCGTTGGTGGCTGACTTTTAATTGTCTTGAGCGGTAGCCCGTAGCCAAGATCCATTTCCTACCCGAGGCATCTAGCTTCGGGAGCTGAGCGAGCGGCTTCCAGAAGAGATAGTTTCCCAATGACCCAATCAAACTAAGCCTCGAGCCCTATCGTCAAGGCTCTGTAAATTTTCACCCAATACATTTATGAAGGGGATCACAAGCAATACAGTAAAATACGATGGAAAAATAAGTAAAATAGAGAGGTAATAATAGACAAGAAAGTAAATAATTTTATTCCTTGAGAATAGTCGAATTCAGTGGTGAATCGCTTGATGTACAATACAATGTAAGGAGAGGTATTTATAGTAGTGATTACCCAGTCCTAATTATGGTAAAATACAATGACTAATGAGGCTCATGGGCCTATAAACTCAAGGCGATGGTACATACGAAACCCTAACTAGGAGACTGTAACCCTAAGGCGGCAGGATGTATGCCTATCATGATGCGGGGCAAACCACCACAAGGCCCTTTACTAGAAGCCAAGCCAAAGCAATCTGTGATGCTTACTTATACTTGATTCGGAAAGGCATTGTTGATACGAGCTCCGGAGGTGAGTTGAAGATCATGCATTTGAGCTCGTTTGATGGAGGGACATCTACGATTCTGGGCCAGGCGGAGCGCTTAGACCCAGGAGGTGCGCCTAGTAGTGAAGCGCCCAGGAGGTGCGCCTAACAGCCAGGCGGAGCGCCCAGAATCAAGGGCACCAGGCAGAGCGCTGACCAAGGAGGTGGAGCGCCTCAGCAGACCACTACATTG
This sequence comes from Petunia x hybrida, assembly GCA_037355625.1. Lineage (NCBI taxonomy): Eukaryota > Viridiplantae > Streptophyta > Magnoliopsida > Solanales > Solanaceae > Petunia > Petunia x hybrida. The sequence goes on from JBBBVM010000475.1 coordinate 1,931,325, forward strand.
GTCAGTGGCTCCTCCAGGCGGAGCGCCTAGATTTAGGCTGAGCGCCTACTTGGCTGAATTTCTCAACTTTTTTATGAACTACCTATTTTAGCCCTAAGTGTTCTATTGTATTTCAATCTAGCTGAGGGGCTTTTTAGACATTTCATAACTTGTAAAAGGGTGTTATAAATACACCCTTCATGATTCAATGCCATTAACCTACCTTGAACACAAAACATTAAAGAGAATTGCTCTAAAAAACCTTGTAATTGTTTTGGCTTGAAATCAATTGGAAGAATCCAAGTTGACTTTCAATTCTCTTGATCATTCTATTTGCAAGGACCGGGTGTTTCTGGAGGATAGTTGCGTAGCATAGGTTCTAGTTGACTCGAACGAGGGTGTATCAAAACATCGTTCTTTGGTGCTACCTCGCAAGTTGTTTAAGTCGCGTCTCACTTTATCTTTACTTTTATCACTTCCGTAGTTTACCTCTTATCAGTTGGCATCAGAGCAAGGCTCGGGTGTTGTTCTTATGAACCCTCATTCCTTGTTCGTCGTGTTTTTATCATTGTTCTTGTTGTTATAGTTGTTCTTGATGTTCTTATTGTGAAAAAGAAGAAAAAAATTCAAGAACTTGAAAATCACAAAATTTGCTAGATCTTGTTTGTTGTGACGATTTTGTTGGTGCTTGATATCAGGGAATGTTCTATGATGTTAACCCGTTGTTTTGATACCCCCATTACGTCGATTGGTGTTGCGGATTGAAAATCGAAATTTTGAAAACTCAAAAATTCTTGTAACCCTTGAAAATTTTGCTCAAAAGCTTGAATCAAGTTTGTTATTGGTTGTTTGATGTTATAAATTATTGGGGTTTGTTTGTAATAGTTGGAAATACCTTTGAGTATCATTTAAATTGAAAAACATCTTGAAATCGTTGGAAAAATTAGTTTCAAAACGTCAAAAAATGTGTTCTTGACGAAGCTGAAGCCCCGTCCAGGCGGACCGCCCACATCCTAGGCGGAGCGCCTGAACTGCATTCTGTCCGAAATTGAGAAAAATCCAAGCGGACCGCCTGACCACCTAGGCGGACCGCCCAACCCTGAGACGGGTTTGGGTAGTTTTATTTCGTTGGTTTTTGTGTTTCTTTGGTTTCCGTTGCTTCTGAAACGACCTCGGTCAGTCGTTTCGGGAGATAGGACTCCGATTTGCGTGCCAATAATTTTAAAATCTTCGTAAGGTCCATTGAGACTTATCTGTAAAATTTGAGCTAAATCAGACCTCGTTTGGTAGGCATCAGAAGAAGGTTTTAGTTTTTATTGTCGATAAATATAAAAAAGAGATTTTCGAGCTCGGTTTCAACGAATGAGCTCCGATTCAAAATCTGAAAGCGCCGATAGGTTCGTATGATTATTTGTGACTTTTGATTTTTCGAAAGTAAATTTCGAGGTTGTTCGGCTAGTTTCCGCTAAAATGCCGAAATTTATATAATATGACATTTTTCCATTTAATTTCCATATTGAGTTTCGGGAGTTCGATTTGAGATCCGCCTTAACAAGTGTGTTACATATATTTTGTATAACTTACTTGCGAAATTTGGGATCATTTCGAATTTCGTAGTATTCCATTTTAAGTTTCGTCGCGAAAAGAAAAGAAATAAAATAAAAGGAAAAGGAAAAGGAAAAGAAAGAAAGCGACAAAAGGAAAGAAAACAAATAATGGAGACATTGGGGGTTGCTAAGCTTTAAGCTTAGCTTCAAAGCAAAACAGAAAGGCAGAAATAGAAAAAAATAAACGAAACAGAGAGAAAGAAACGAAAAAGAAAATAATACCAGAAAATGAGAAAAGAGCCGGAAAAAGTTAGAATTTTCACCGCGAAACATTCAGGTAATGATCTTAATACATTATTTGAGTTTATTACGTGTGTTTGAATATATTTTAACGGTAAAAATTTTGATATTAGACATCATTTTAATAAGTTCAATTAATAGTTTAAAGGGTCAATTCGACCCCGATAATGGAATTGATTATATATTCGTACTTATTGAGTTATGGGCAACATATAAATGTAATTTATTTAGGGTTTGGTTATGTGGCCTTAAACCCTGTACATAGGCATGGCGTATTGTGTATGCGAATAGGGTATCAGTTCCTACCTGGATTGTTCTAAGATGTGAGGAATGAAGACTTTAGCCTTATGTGATATATTTTTTTGGTTAGTGAACACAGTAGGATCTTTTGGCAATGAATCTAAAAGGATAAAGTGGTTGTTGGGTAGCAGTGTTAACTTTGGAACGAGGTAAGTGTTTGTATGCATTTCTTTGGAGGCCCTTGGCCTTGTGGATAATCAACCACGTGTTCCTTATGTGTGTAGCTGCCGGTAGGCGTACTCATTACGCCTTAGCTTTGGATTTACATTGTATATTATATGTTATGTCATGTTGTTGGTATTGCATTTGAGGATCTGAGCATTGTACTCTGGCTGTGAGTTGGCATCTACTTCCCGGCTGTCGATGAGAGTCCCGCGCCGGTGAAGGGTTATTATTACATCATATTGCATTCATATGCATTACATTGCATATCATATCGAGTGCAGGAGTATTCCGCTCAAGGAGAGTGCAGGAGTATTCCGCCTCTCGTTTACATTTTATCGGGTGCGGGAGTATTTCGCCCCAGGAGAGTGCAGGAGTATTCCACCTTTGGTTTACATTTTATCGGGTGCAGGAGTATTCCGCCCCAGGAGAGTGCAGGAGTATTCCGCCTCTGGTTCATATCATATTGGGTGCAGGAGTATTCCGCCCTAGGAGCAGGAGTATTCCGCTCTTATGTCAGATACTGAGTGTAGGTGTATTCCGCCTCAGCTTTACATTATATCGGGTGCAAGAGTATTCCGCCCTAGGAGAGTGCAGGAGTATTCCGCCTCTGGTTTATATTATATCGGGTGCAGAAGTATTCCACCCCAGGAACAGGAGTATTCCGCTCCAGTTGGTTATCAGATTAGATTCCCCTCGAATGTAGGAGTATTCTGCTTCGGGATGGGATTACGGGCACATGTGACCCTTTACATCATATTTTATTTCATTTCATTTCATCTCATCTCATTTCATTTCATTTCATTTCATACCACTGTGTAGACTTGTGGTACATCGCTACTGTTCTGCTTATACGTGCATTGCTTATTTGTTGATATGTTCTGGCTCGTATTCCTATTTGAGTTTATGGTTTCATACGTATTTCCGAGTAGCGAGCGAGATGAAGAGTGTTGCCAGTTTGAGTGGATTAGACAAGGTAGCCTGTCGGTTAGCCTGTTGGTTTCAGAATATGAGATTGAATTCTATAGAATGGTTGAATATGCATTAGAACTAGTCCATGAGACTTTCGAGAGATTCAAAGATTTATTGATGACCTTTCTTTTTCCTTGAGATCCCAGATGGCTCGAGAGATTGAGGTCGGGATTTTATTTGATGTTGTTGTTGATATTGATCGAAGGTACGAGGTATACCATAAGTTAGAGCGGGAAGAGTTAGAGCGTGAGAGCAAGAGATCCCATGGCCTTAGTGGGCAACCATGGTACCCTCATTTGGAGGTAAGAGTTCTGATTATTTTGGAAGGTCACCTTCCAGGTTATCTCAGCTAGTGTCATGCAATTCTTAGAGTGCGCCAGTAGTTCGTCAATATCAGACCCAGTTTTTCTCTTTGTAGCTATCAACAATCTGTCCAGCTTCCAGTTTCACTAAAAAGTTATTATCATTGTCGCGAGCCTGTCATCTTTGGTGGAGTTCTCCCTTACTCCAACAAGTAGGCAGTCATCCTTTCTCTTGTTATCAGGCACTTGCACAGTCATAGGCGATTTCATTTAGATCTCAATCAGCCGGAGAAATGCCACCATCCAGTAGAGGTTGAGAACGTGGTGGCAGTGGTTCTTCAGAAGGTGATTATCAGGGTAGTGGCTCAGCTCAGCTGCAGAGGCAGTTCTATGAACTGCTAGTCTGGCAGGATGCTGAGGCATCCGATGTAGTAGACCCAAGTATTTCTTCTTCCCTTAAATATGAGTAAGATTTGATTCTTCCGGTCGATCTAGAAATGGGGTGTCCTATCATGTTTCCATGGTTTATTTTGATGTCGTTTCTATTAAGAATTGGTTGCGGTAGAGGGGTGGGCTTCTGATATGATTTATTCCTAGAATTTATGATGGCCCTACTAGATTATCTGGTTTAAATGTGAGAGATTTGTGAGTGAGTATCAGTATTGTTTGCTTGGCATCTTGTTGTGCCTCATTCTGTTATAATGTCAAGTCAGTCTACCTCTTTTTAGAACTTAGTGTCGGTAGGATGATTGGCTTCTTATTCGTCACCATCTGAAAGTGTCATTGTTTCTTCCGGTGTAAAGTGGTTAGTAAGTAATACTCGATCTATGTGTCTCCTCTTGATTCGAGACGCTAGTAGAGTCATGTTATTCTACAAGTTTGTCTCGGTATAAAAGGGTTTTCTGGTAAATTATCGGAGTTTCCTTTTTATAGGAAGGTTAAATTGACATAGATTTTGTTCCATAAAGCTCATTTAATATCTATTTCTTCAATTGCGATTCTTCGATTAGCCTGACTCATAAGTAGTCTAGCTCTGGTAGCGAAATAAATAAGAAGATGAGCTTCCTAAAGATCTAATTATTTTTCTCCTCAGTTTATTGCCATCTCTTCTTCTTCCGACACTAGTGAGCTTGGGCGGTTAGTAGCCACTCGTGATGTTCCCTATGGTTAGCCAGAGTGCGTGTCAAGGTAGTCGGGTAAGCACATTTTTATTTTTCAAGGCTACTAAGGGTAATGAGAGGCATCATTTGACCTTTGATTTGATCCAACAAGCGGTGGTGCTTATAGAAAATGTATGGAGTTGTGACTCGAGAGTTGCAGTTTTTTGGCAACTCAAAAGGGTAGTTGGTAGCTTAGGTCTGCCTACGTTCAGCCTTTAGTTAAATCTTCTTTACTCCAGCAGACTGTGTGGGGATGGTTATTCCTATTCAAATAGCTGCATGAGTTTGTGCTTTAAGTTGAGGAGTCTTCCTCAAAATACTGAATGGTAATACTAAATCTCTAAGGCGTTGATACCACTTTTGTCACGACCCAACCTAGGGCCACGACAGAAACCTACAATGAGTGTCGATCATTGCTAAACCCACTAATAATCTATTAATGCTAGAGATAAGCTGGAAACTTGATCATACATACGTACCTATCTGCTAAAAGCATTAAGTCTGGAAAGATGACACGACTTTAACTTGCTGGCAGTTAGAACACTGAGCCACAAATTCTGCTATGTCACACTTCATTCCGTCCCACCAATAATTCTGCTTAAGATCATGGTACATCTTAGTCGAACCTGGATGAACAGTGTATTTAGAATAATGTGCCTCTATCATAATTTGTCCACGTAAATCTGCAACATCAGGGACACAAAGTCTATCTTTATACATGAGAACACCGTCAGTAGTAACCCTATATTGTGACTCCGGTTTTCTTCTAGCTATTTGTCTGTATTCAACTAGAACTGGATCCTCATACTGACACTGTTTTACTTCATGAAAATTTAGAGTGTAAGGTCTAGTGCAACTTATCGCCCATCCATCATTGGCATATCTCCTTCAAACCTCAACTCTTTGAGAAGTTACTTTAGCGTTATAAGTGCACATGTAATCAACTTTGTTGCTGGTATTCTGCCTCAGCTCATGGTCCAACTACATGTCTCTTTTATTTTCACTTTTTCAAGCCATAATACTTCCAATTCAAAGATAATACCCTGAAGTAGATGTTTAGTCTGAAGATCATTCCTGGTCTGCATCATACTATCCAGTAGTATTTGCATGATCCTTATCCTTGTATGATAGACCCTGTTCAGATGAACCTTTGACATACATTAGGATATGAGTAACTACATTCCCACAAGGAGCTTGCGGAACAACCCTAACATCAACTGAGGTGTTGCATAGTGCATTCGTAGAAATAATATAGCTTGCATCAAATCTTCTATAGTGTGTAGTGACAAGGTACTTCAAAAGCTCCCCCTATTGCATCAAGCGTGAGCTAATTCTTAGTTCCATCGACCTGTTATATATCGAAAGGTATATCGAAGAGGCGATTATCGGATGAATCATGTTAACCCATTCAAAGTTCTGTGTATATTTGCTTCGAAAATGTAGAACTCTCTTCTCGTGATCGAGGAAGGATCAACTTAGTCAGAATAAGCTGTGCAATGGTATTATCATATTATCCAGATATATTTTATTCCACAAGTACGATATGCGTGTTATGATTCTGATCCTGTAATAAGAAGATAATGCCCGCGGAGTAGTTTATGAAGGTCGTGGAAATTCTCTTGTTATCAGCGTGAATCTTGCTTTAGACTTAGGCTCGTTCGAGGACTAACGAGAGTCTAAGTAGAGGAGAATGAGCATTGTACTTTTGATTTACATTGTATATTATATGTTATGTCCTGTTGTTGGTATTTCATTTGAGGATCTGAGCATTGTACTTTGGCTGTGAGTTGGCATCTACTTCCCAGCTGTCGATGAGTCCCGCGCCGGTGAAGGGTTATTATTGCATCATATTGTATTCATATGCATTACATTGCATATCATGTCGGGTGCAGTAGTATTCCGCCCCAGGAGGGTGCAGAGTATTCCGCCCCAAGAGGGTGCAGGAGTATTCCGCCTCTGGTTTATATCATATTGGGTGCAGGAGTATTCCGCCCCAGGAGCAGGAATATTCCACTCTTATGTCAGATACTGAGTGCAGGAGTATTCCGCCTCAGCTTTACATTATATCGGGTGCAAGAGTATCCGCCCAGGAGAGTGCAGGAGTATTCCGCCTCTGGTTTATATTATATCGGGTGCAAGAGTATTCCACCCGAGGAGTAAGAGTATTCCGCTCCAGTTGGTTATCATATTGGATTCCCCTCGAATACAGGAGTATTCCGCTTCGGGATGGGATTACGGGCACATGTGACCCTTTTCATTATATTTCATTTAATCTCATTTCATTTGATTTCATACCATTGTGTAGATTTGTGGTACATAACTACTGTTCTGCTTATACGTGTATTGCTTATTTGTTGATATGTTCTGGCTCATATTCCTAGTTGAGTTTATGGTTTCATACGTGTTTCTGGTTATTATCTGGCTCTGCCTTTTATAATTTAAATAAGAGGAATTTGGTTTATCTGTTTCTTCTCCCTGGCTAGCTATCCCATTCTTTGAGGTGGCTACTCTGCCCACTTATTGAGTCCTTTTGACTCACCCTCGTCTGTTGTTTGTCCTTGTCTATCTATTTCGTTTCGGCAGGTTCACTCCAGGATTGAGTTCGCCACGTTGTGAAGGAGAGATGACGACTTCAGCTGTCAGGGTGAGCCAGCTTTTATTCAGGATGACCACAGTTTTATGTTTATTATTTCAGTTGTATTTTGCTTCCTTCAGGAGGTATATGTCTTCTTTTGTACTCTTAGATGTCTTGTCTGGATAGCCCTAAACCTAATATGTTGGGTAGTCAGCTGTAATTTCTTTTGTACAGTTTAGAGGTATCAATGTGTCTGTATTTTTTTTTCTAAGTATTGTCCTTATTTATGAATTGTTATATTTATTTTCCTAATGTAATTTGTAAAGGTTCGCCCGACCGGTCTAGGGGAGGATGTCGGGTGCCCGCACGGCCTAGCCGAATTCTGGGTCGTGTAAGCTTCCGGCTAGTACTTTGAGAGTAACAGTCCTACTTAATTAGTACTAGTTCATTGAGCGATTAGGGTACTCGTGCCTAGAGGAGAGTAGACCTTAAAGAAGCCTCGTAGTACAATTTTTGCTTCAAGTGCGCACCTATATAGCCTAGCGTTCATCGAGTCCTATCAACTCCACTCTTCCCGAAGAGTATTTGGTTCTTGTGAATTTGTTTGGTTATCGAGGAGGTTGTTTATCTACGAGAAGGCCATTGAGATCAAGCTTGTGTGAACCTACCCCAACTTGAGTGTACCTGAGACATTCAAAAGTGAGGGAGTGCGTGAGGACTTATACTCTAATTTCTTTTCTTATTTTTGATTGCTTGTAGGTACATGGCGGAGGAACAAGTAAAAGATACCATCGAGGTCCCAACAAGCATCTTGGCTACTCTCTTAGCCGAGGTAAAGTCTCTAAACCTCAAAAGAGAAACTTTTGAAAGAGAAAGGACCCCGAGTGTCCACAAAGATGCCGGGGAAGGAACAAGTGATGGCTCAACCGTGAAGCCGGATCAATTTGCCGAACTAGCTCATCAACAACGGTTGAAAGAGGAAGCTCTTGTTCGTGAAAGAATGTTGGGAAATCCCCAACCCTTGGGCAATCCCCAAGGTGAAGTTCCACTCATGCGGCCCCGTAGAAGTGTCTCACCCCTTGAGCAAGTTGTTTATGATGACTTTGATGCTCCCTATCCAAATAGGAGGGCAATGAATGGAGGCTGGGGAATGGATAGAGGTCGTGGGCAAGGTCGTGGACCTCCAAGGGCTTATGTGGAGAGGAACTTGAGGCGAGAGAATGATGAAGTTGATGACTACTGTGGGGGTCAACCGGAACCAAACCGTGGGGGTCGTGGCAACAACTTAAATAGTGTGAAGATCACTATTCCACCTTTCAAAGGGACTAGTGATCCGGAGAAGTTCTTAGAGTGGAAGGTTCAATTGGAGCGGTATTTGATACAAATGACATGTTTGAGGAGAAGAAATCCACTTATACCATTGCTTCATTTGAGTCATATGCTTCCACGTGGTGGGAATCCGTCAAGAGGTCAAGAAGACGAGTTGGGATGCCAATGAACATTGCTTGGGAAGAATTGAAAGAGGTGATGAGAACCAAATATATGTCACCCAAGTACCGGCAAGAACAACTAAAGAGGCTTTATGAGTTGAAACAAGGCTTCAAGTCGGTTGATGAGTATTTCAATGAGTTTGAGAAAAACCGAATGGCCCTTGACATGGAAACAGAAGATGAGGAGCATGCTATTATCCGATTCAAGAATGGTTTAAACCAGGAGATTGCTTCTCAATTGAGGTTACACATCTTTCATTCTCTTCAAGATGTTTGTGATGCCGCGGTTGAGGCCGAAAAGTGGCTCAAGGAAGAGAAAGCTCCTCACTATAGGAGTACTACTTCTACTCCCATGAGTCGACCCAAAGAATGGAAAAGCCCAAACACAAGTGGTGCTAGTGGAAGTCGTGATGCGAAGAAGCCTTTTGAGAAGGCTACTCCAAGAAGTGACTTCAAAGAAGTGGGAGGTAACTCTAAAACTCAATTAAATACTCATTCTTCTTCTACTTTTCAATGTCACAAGTGTAAAGGCTATGGACACTTTGCCAAAGATTGTCCCACCCAAAAAACAATGATAATCATGGATGATGGGATGGTGTATGAGGAGGAAAGTGAGCCCGAGGGTGAGGTTGTTGAGGATAGTGAGGTAGTTGAGGGAGAAGAGGAGGCGGCAGAGGGTGATGACCCTAACATGTTCTTGGTGGTACGTCGTAGTTTGAGAGCCATGATGAGTGAGGAGGAGGTAAATGTGCAAAGGGAGAACTTGTTCCATGCTAGGTGTAGGGTGAAGGGACAAGTGTGCTCCATGATTATTGATTTGGGTAGTTGTGCTAATGTGGTGAGCCAAACTTTGGTTTCACAATTGAAATTGCCTACCCTTAAACACCAAAGCCCCTACCGATTACAATGGTTGAGTGAATATGGGGAGTTGAAGATGGTGAAGCAAGTCTTGATAAAGTTCAAGATTGGAAATTATCAAGACGAGCTCATGTTTGATGTAGTGCCAATGCAAGCTTGCCACCTCTTGTTTGCTAGACCTTGGCAGTATGATAGGAGTGTGGTACATGATGGCGAGCCAACACTTACACGGCCAAACATGAGGGCAAGAAATATGTGCTCAAGCCCTTGACGCCAAAGCAAGTGAGTGATGACTATAGGCGTATGAGGGAGTTGAAAGAAGCGGCTAAAGCTAAGTCCCCCGTAGTGACTAAACCTTTGGCCGAGGGCCCTACCACTCCACCATCTATCACCGGTAACATTTGTGTCATGATGCAACCGGGTGAGTACTTGAGAGGTAATGATGGCACCAAAATGCTCATTTGCCTAGTGCACAAAGGTATGGTTCTAAATTTCGATTGTGATTATTTTTCTAACCCTAACCCTTTGCCTAGTACTATTGAGAATATCTTGAAGGTATTTGAGGACATGTTCCCGAAAGATATGCCGAGTGGTCTTCCTCCATTGAGGGGGATTGAACACCAAATTGATTTTGTCCCGTGGTCCCAAATCCCAAACAAGCCGGCCTATAGGAGCAATTCGGAAGACACAAAGGAATTGCAAAAGCAAGTGGATGAGTTGCTCCACAAAGGCTTTGTTCATGAAAGCTTGAGTCCGTGTGCCGTACTGGTCATTCTTGTGCCAAAGAAAGACGGGACATGGAGGATGTGTGTTGATTGCCATGCGGTCAAGAAGATAACGGTAAAGTATCGTCATCCCATTCCTAGGCTTGATGACATGCTTGATGAATTGAGTGATTCTAGTATCTTTACCAAGATAGATCTTAGGTCCGGCTACCACCAAATCCGGATGAAACTGGGTGATGAATGGAAAATCGCATTCAAGACCAAGTTTGGTCTCTATGAATGGTTGGTGATGCCTTTTGGCCTCTCCAACACACCTAGCACTTTCATGCAATTGATGAACCATGTCTTAAAGCCGTTTACCAACAAGTTTGTGGTCGTCTATTTTGATGATATCTTGATATATAGCAAATCAATAGATGACCATGTGGGCCACTTGAGTCAAGTTCTTGAAGTGCTAAGAGCCGAAAAGCTCTATGCCAATTTTAAAAAGTGTGCCTTTGGTGTTGAAAAGGTTGTCTTTCTTGGTTTTGTTGTTAGTGCCAATGGCGTAGAGGTTGTTGACTCCTGTTTTGATGATTACAATAAGTTCTATATTGATCACAACTAACTCAATCTACCTTGTATCTCAGGTCTCCAATCGAATGAAATCTGAAAAGGATAAGGTCAAGATACTGCCAAGTGCTGTTTACAGTAAGAGGATCTGCACATGCCAATCAAGATATGTGTTCACACTAAAGTATCTCCAGCTACATAAATCAAGCAATCAACCCGTTCTTTTCAGTCACTAATTAAGGAAAGAGTTCAAAGAGAATCGAAGTTCAAATCAAGGCTTCAAGTCTATGAAGGAAAATCAGCACCCCAAAATGCTCTTAACCTTATTCTCTAAAAGGAAAACTCAAACCTTTTAGAGGATCAAATCTCTTGGGTCAATATCTCCCCATTATGATGATCTGATCCACGAAATCAACAGAATCTCTGGACAGCTGGACGAGACAAGAAGTTGAAGGAGCTACAACTATATATAGTCAGTTGTCTTGCTGGTGAAGACTACGCAACCTTAAGCTTTCTGGCATTCTCTTTTAAATCTTGAAAACATTGTAATCTTTAGAGTTTACTACTGTACAAGAAAAAGAGAAGAGAGATCAGAGAGAAAGGAAGGTTAGTGTCAAGTGAGTTGGTTAACTGTGTATCGTTTGTGGTGAGCGAAGGAACAAAACCATTCAAGTGTAGCGTTGGTGGTGAACGAAGGAAAACCATCATCCTGTACTTTGGAGAAACTAAGAGCTGAAGATATAACTCCCTTGTGACCCAAGGAGACTGGATTAGGAACCACATTGGTTCTGAACCAGTATAAAAATTGACTGTGTCTTTTACTTTCTGTATTTGAATTTATAATTCTTCACTGCTTAAGATCTAGTCGACTCAGTAGTCGACTGAAACTAAACTATAAGATTAAAAATTATAATTCACCCCCCTCTTATATCTTCAATTGGTATCAGAGCAGGTCTCACACATCTTTGTTATTTTGTTTTGCAGCAAGTGAGAAAAGATCATGTCTGGACATATTGTCACTGGGGCTCTACTTCAAGAGGGAACCTCTATTGCTCGACCTCCATATTTCAATGGAAAACACTTTAGTCACGGGAAAGTAAGAATGGAAACGTTCGTGAAATCCATTGACTTTAAAGTCTGGCAAGTTATTACTAAAGGGCCATATGAGATACCACTGGACAAAGGCAAGAAACCTGAGGGGCAAGACTCTAAAATACCTTTTGATATTGATGACTACAATGATGAGCAGAGAGAGATTATCTAGTTGAATTCCAAAGCTCAAAATCTCTTGTACAATGCTATAAGTTGTGAAGAATACGAAAAGATCAATGCTATAAGTGGTGAAGAATACGAAAAGATCTCCAGCTGTGAAACGGCCAAGGAGATGTCGGATAAACTTGTTGTTACCTATGAAGTTACAAGCAAAGTAAGGGAAACTAGAATCAATCTTCTAGTTCATGAGTATGAAGTTTTCCAAATGAAAGAAGGAGAAACTATTGAGGATATGTTTGCTAGATTCAGCAAGGTGGTAGGAGAACTTAAGTCCCTTGATAAGATATATACCAGTGGAGAACAAGTTAGGAAAAGTCTGAGAAGTCTACCTGTTTTGTGGCAACCCAAAGTCATCAACATTGAAGGAGGAGATCTTAACTCTCTCTCATATGATGAACTTCGTGGTGATCTTTTTGCTTTTGAGAAGAGTCATCTTCAAAGAAAATCACAGACTGCTGAAAAGAAGAAAGAAGTTGCTTTCAGTGCTGACAACACAGACCCTCCAAGCGACAATGATGATATTGTAGAAGAATGGGCCTTGATGTCAATGAATTTTGGAAATCTTTTAAGAAGAAACAGGCAAAGAGGAAAGCCCAGATTCAACTCTCGCAGAAACACTCCAAGCAATGATCAAGGGAAAATAATGGACACTGCTTGGAATGTTGTAAGTATGGGCACATTGCAGCCAACTGTAATGAGGCAAAGAAGAAGCAGCCTAAGAACAACTATAAGAAGAAAGCCTTGTCTGCATGGGGTGATGAAGAAGGATCTGAAAATGAAGAAAAAGCAAACATATGCTTCATGGCTGAAGTAGAATCTAGCAAGGTACGTAATTATGACAGTAAAAATTGCTATGCCATACAAGAGGATCTAGACTCTGCACTAGAAGAAATGAAAGATATCTTTAAGGAACTGTCTAAGGTAAAGAAAGAAAGAGAAACCTGGAAAACCAGGTTTGAAGTTTGTGAAATAGAACGAGACTTCTTTCAACAAGAAGTCCAAGACTTAGAATTTAAAATAAATGGAATAAATAAATCCATGAGTCAAAGTTCTATCAGATCTAATGCTACTCCATTATCCCCTACCTCTATCGAGGCCATTCCTGAAAGTTTACGATTCACTAGTAGTGAGTCGACTAAAACTGCAACCGAAACCAAATCTCGCATCATATGCTATTACTGTGGTAACCATGGTCACACAAGTGCTAGATGTAAACTTAAAAGAGCTGATACTAGAAAATGGAGATAGATTCCCAAAATCTCATTGAACTCTTATGTTGCTAACCTTAAAGGACCCAAGACAGCTTGGGTACCAAAACATCAGTAGCACTGTTTGTTTGCAGGAACACCAAAACAAAGAAGTTTGCAAAGGAAAATAGATTCTAGACAGCGGGTGTTCCAGACATATGACAGGTGACAAATGTTGGTTCAAATCAGACACAAGCATAGACAGTGGACTAGTTAAATTTGGTGTCAATGGAAAAGGTATTGTAATTGGTGTTGGCAAAGTCTTCTTAAATCAACCATGCGACATAAATGAGGTACTTCTGGTAAGTGGTTTAAAGCATAATTTACTCAGTATAAGTCAACTCTATGACTCTGGATATCAAGTTAGATTTGAAGCCTCTAAATGTATCATATCTGTTTCATTAGGGAATGAAATTCTTACAGGATCTAGAGATACAATATATACAAGTGGAATGATGTCTCACCTACACCTAATCATATATGTTTAACCTCTGTTGCATCTGATCCTTGGCTATGGCATAAGAAACTAGGACATGCTAGCATGCATCTCATTTTAAAATTATCTCAAAAGGATCTAGTTGTTGGTCTTCCGAAATTAAATTTTGTGAAAGATCATGTTTGTGATGCATGTCAATTGGAAAAGCAAACTATGTCATCTTTTAAAGTAAAAAATATTGTTAATACATCAATGCCTCTTCAACTGCTGCACATGGATTTATTTGGCCCTACGAAAACTGCTAGCATTGGCGGAAAAAGGTACGCATTTGTTATTGTTGATGATTACTCACGTTTTACTTGGGTCATTTTTCTGTCTCACAAAGATGAAGCTCAAAAGAATTTTGAGTACTTTTGCAAGAAGGTTCAGAGGGAAAAAGGATACTTCATTACTACCATAAGAAGTGATCATGGTGGAGAGTTTGAAAGCAAAGCTTTTGATTCCTTCTGCAATGAACAAGGTATATCATACAATTTCTCTTCCCCCAGAACTCAACGGTGTAGGGGAACGTAAAAATAGGACCTTGCAAGACATGGCCAGGACTATGCTACTGGACCAGTCTCTACCTAATAAATTTTTGGCAGAAGCCATCAGCACAGCTTGTCACATTCTTAACAGGTGCCTCATTCGTCCTATGCTAAAGAAAACTCCATACGAACTCTGAAAAGGTAAACGACCCAATATTAGCTACTTTTATCTGTTTGGATGCAAGTGCTTCACTCATAACAATGGGAAGGACAATCTTGGTGAGTTTGATCCTAGAAGCGATGAAGGTATCTTCCTTGGCTATTCTAATACTAGTCACTCATATAGAGTTTTTAATAACGTACATTATCTGTAGAAGAATCTATGCATATTGTATTTGTTGATACTAAACAAACTCTTGAGAAGGATGAAACTGCAGATATCAAACTATTAAATTCAGGGAATTCACCCTCAAGCACTGAAAACAACATCAAGTCGACTAAAGAGCTCCCTGAAGCAATTGTTGAAAACCAGAACAAGTCGACTGAGGATTCTGCTACACTAATTCTAAATGAGTGGAAAAGTGAACCTGAATACCCTCACAAATTCATTATAGGTGATCCTCAAGACGAAATGAGAACCAGAGGCTCCTCAAAACAAAATGTAAATCTTGCCCTCATTTCTTAAATTGAACCCAAGAAGATTGATGAAGCATTGGATGATGAATGTTGGGTAAAAGCTATGGAGGAGGAGTTGGCCTAATTTGATAAAAATCAGGTATGGACACTTGTTCCTAAACCACAAAATGCATCTATCATAGGTACGAAATGGGTCTTCAGAAACAAATTAAATGAAGCCGGAGAAGTGGTAAGGAAAAAGGCAAGACTTGTTGCTCAAGGCTACTCACAACAAGAAGGTATAGACTACGATGAAACTTTTGCGCTCATTGCAAGGTTTGAATCCATTCGCATGTTACTTTCCTATGCACCGTTTAAAGGTTTCAAACTATTTCAAATGGATGTTAAAAGTGCCTTCTTAAATGATTTTATAAAAGAGGAAGTTTATGTTAAACAACCACTCGGTTTTGAAAACACAAAATATCCATCGCATATTTTTAAGTTGACTAAAACTTTATATGGTTTAAAACAAGCTCTAAGGGCATGGTATGAAAGACTGAGTACTTTTTTGTTAAATCATGGATTTAATCGAGGTAAGATTGATACCACCTTATTTATCAAACGTTCTTCCATCGGAAATCTTATCATTCAAATTTATGTAGATGATATTATATTTGGGAGTACTAACTCTATCTTATGCAAGTAATTTGCTGAAATTATGCAAAACGAATTTGAGATGAGCTTGATGGGAGAACTCACATTTTTCCTTGGTCTTCAAATCAAACAATACAATGTAGGAATATTTATCAATTAATCTAAGTACACAAAGGAGTTACTGATTAAATATGGTATGCACAATGCTAAAGCTATGGGTACTCCTATGAGTCCGTCTACAAATCTTGACAAGGATAGTAAAGGTAAGGAGGTCGATCAAAACACCTATCGTGGAATGATTGGATCTCTACTCTATCTCACTGCAAGTCGACCAGATATTATGTTTAGCGTATGTAAATGTTCAAGGTTTCAATCTGAACCTAAAGAATCTCATTTAACTGCTGTTAAATGAATTATGCGCTTTTTATCTGGAACTGCTTCCTTTGGATTATGGTACCCTCGCACCATTAACTTTCATCTACAAGGCTTTTCAGATTTAGATTTTGTAGGTGACAAGGATGATCGCAAAAGTACAAGTGGTACTTGTCAATTTCTAGGGAAATCTCTAATTTCATGGCACAGTAAAAAACAAGGTTCAGTTTCCTTGTCGACTACAGAAGCTGAATATATTGCCATTGGACATTGTTGCACTCAATTACTTTGGATGTCCTATCAATTACATGATTATGATATAAATCCTACACCTATGTCAATATTTTGTGATAATTCTAGTGCCATTTGTCTTTCTAAAAATCCCGTGCATCATTCTAGAGCTAAGCATATAAAAATAAAGCATCATTTTATTCGTGATCATGTGTTGTGTGAAAACGCTAAAATATCTTTTGTTACCACTCAAAATTAATTGGCTGATATTTTCTCAAAACCATTGCATGAAGAAAGATTCTGTGAATTACGAGAAAAACTAGGTGTTCTAGAAGATCCCATTATGTCCTAAATTACTCTATATTATTGCATCTATTTATGTATAGTTTTTATGGATGATTAATTTATATGTGTAAACACATCTTTGTCTTTATTAGTACTTAAATGATTTACAAAACCCAAGAATCACTCATTACTGTTTTCCCTCATGTCCTTTCATATCCCAGTCGCATCCCATCTTTTCCCGTCTCTCCATAATAACCGTCAGCTTTTCCCTCTCTACACTCTTCTTATTTACTTCACCTTCTCACTCTCAACCCTAACTTCTACACACTTCCTCTCCCATGGCAAAATCTCAGAAAGCTAAATCCTCCACCATAAGGAAAACCAAAAAGTCCCCTGGTTCTCCAATGAATTTTGCCTCATCAGAATCCGTTCCCATTTCTCAACAAGGCGAATCTGCTTATTTCATTTCTCCCCCGACAAGCAAGAAATCTGGCAAATGCCCCATGCATGAGCAATCTTCTGGACTATCACCTAAAAAGCCCAAAGTTGTTGCACCCATTATTGCTATTGACAGTGACCAAAATTTTTGGGATAATGGGCGTGAGAAATTCGAGGATTTGAAATCTCGTCGCATTGCTCCTGGTCGCATTGTGGATCTTGATGGAATGGAAAAGCTTGATTGTCATGTCAAGGCGCTGTTTGACTTCCAAGGTTGGTCAAATTTCTTCTCTCTTGACAACCCTGTTGTCTATCCTGATCTAGTTAGGCTTTTCTATGCTAATCTTCGTACTTGTGGAACTGATGGAATAGAAACCCTTGTACTAGGTCAGTGTATTCTCCTTAATTGCAAAGTTTTAGAAAAACTCATGTGTGCAAAATCTTCTTGTTTCTCTGACTGTTTCAAGAATTCTTGGCCCTCTGATTTTGAAGTGTCGTTTGATCAAGCCAAAGCTTGTATCACTGGTCTTGATAGCCATGCCCTTCCTGATGGTCAACTAGGTCCACACCTTCTTAGTTTTGAGAATCATATTGTTTCCCACATTACTGCCGCAACACTTATGCCTCGTACTGGCTCTTTCAGTACTCTTTCTCAGCGTGACACATTTATTGTTTACTACCTTGTTTCCAAACAAAACTTGAAATTATCCTGGTGGATTCTGAACTACATGCACGAATGTGCTATGGACAGTAATGGAGCTGGTTGTCTGCCCTATGGGATGCTTATCTCTCATCTTCTTAAGTTTCTTTATGTTCCTCTGCATGGTCATCTTAAAACTTTTGTGTCTCAAAGCTATAATGCTCGTGCCTTTGCAAGATGTCCCTCCTGCTCACTTTGTCCCTTCCCATGCGGCCCCTGTTGATAGCTCTGATATCCTCTGCCGTCTCTCTACTATTGAAGATCAACTCTGCACCCTGCGTGATTTGTGTCTATCTTCCTAGTACAATCTTGAAAAGGCTCGTGATGACACCAAGTCAACTAAATCAGATAGGGCTCTATTGAGGCTCTCACTTGATCAGGTTGCCAAGGATGCTCGCAAGAGCCTTGTCACTCTTCACTCTCGCATGGACAAGCTGGGAACCAACATAATCAACACTCTGAAATATTTTATGGGAAGACACTAATGGTGTGATATTTGGTGTCTGTCTCCCCTGTTTCTTAAGTTGATGACAAAGGGGGAGAAAAATCTGGTTTAGATCTATGTTTTTATTTTTGAACTAATTAACCATGTCTTTTGGACTGCTTTTGAATTTATCTAGTTAGTGGTATGTAATATTGATGTGATGCTAAGACACTCTTATGGCGCCTGTAAATTCTCCTTTTGTTGAAAATTTGCTATTTGTAGTCGACTTATTTCAAATTTATTCTAGTCGACTAACTACTGGTCCAAGGTATCGTCTCTATTTCTTTTTGATACAGGTATGCACAAAGACAGGGGAGCATCAAATCAGGGGGAGCTAAAACACTGAGATTACAACACAGGGAAGTATCATAAAAACAGTCAAGTATTGTCATCATAAAAAAGGGGGAGATTGTTGACTCCTGTTTTGATGATTACAATAAGTTCTATGTTGATCACAACTAACTCAATCTACCTTGTATCCCAGGTCTCCAGTCGAATGAAATCTGAAAGGGATAAGTTCAAGATACTGCCAAGTGCTATTTACAGTAAGAGGATCTGCACATTCCAATCTAGATATGTGTTCACACTAAAGTATCTCCAGCTACATAAATCAAGCAATCAAGCTGTTCTTTTCAGTCACCAATAAAGGAAAGAGTTCAAAGAGAATCAAAGTTCAAATCAAGGCTTCAAGTCTATGAAGGAAAATCAGCACCCCAAAATGCTCTTAACCTTATTCTCTAAAAAGAAAACTCAAACCTTTTAGAGGATCAAATCCCTTGGGTCAATATCTCCTCATTATGATGATCTGATCCACGAAATCAACAGAATCTCTGGACAGCTAGACGAGACAAGAAGTTGAAGGAGCTACAACTATATATAGTCAGTTGTCTTGCTGGTGAAGACTACGCAACCTTAATCTTTCTAGCATTCTCTTTTAAATCTTGAAAATATTGTAATCTTTAGAGTTTACTATTGTACAAGAAAAAGAAAGAGAGATCAAAGAGAAAGGAAGGTTAGTGTCAAGTGAGTTGATTAATTGTGTAACCACCTGTGTATCGTTTGTGGTGAGCGAAGGAACAAAACCATACAAGTGTATTGTTGGTGGTGAACAAAGAAAAACTATCATCCTGTACTTTGGAGAAACTAAGAGCTGAAGAGATAACTCCCTTATGACCCAAGGGGACTGGATTAGGAACCACATTGGTTCTGAACCAGTATAAAAATTGACTGTGTCCTTTACTTTCTACATTTGAATTTATTATTCTTCACTGCTTAAGATCTAGTCGACTCAGTAGTCGACTGAAACTAAAATATAAGATTAAAAATTATAATTCACCCCCCTCTTATATCTTCAGAGGTCGATGAGTCAAAAGTCGAAGCCATTAGAGATTGGCCTACTCCTTCTACCGTATCTCATGTTAGGAGTTTCCATGGCCTTGCTTGTTTTTATAGGCGGTTTGTGAGGGACTTTAGTACCATTGCCGCACCACTCACCGAGTTGGTAAAGAAAGACAAACCCTTTGTTTGGGGAGAGCCTCAAGAGAAGGCTTTCCAAGAGTTGAAAAGTAGGTTGAGTACTGCCCCATTGTTGCAATTGCCCAACTTCAGGAAGGCTTTTGAGGTTGAATGTGATGCCTCGGGGGTGGGAATTGGGGGTGTTCTCATGCAACAAGGGAAACCCGTTGCCTACTTTAGTGAAAAGTTGAAGGGTGCAACCTTGAATTACTCCACGTATGACAAGGAGTTGTATGCTCTTGTGAGAGCTCTAGCTCATTGGCAACACTATCTATGGCCTAGGGAATTTGTGATCAAGAGTGACCATGAGTCACTCAAGCATCTTAGAGGCCAAGAGAAGTTGAACAAAAGGCATGCCAAATGGGTGAAGTTCATTGAGTCTTTTCCCTATATGATTCATTACAAGAAAGGGAAGAAAATGTTGTGGCTGATGCACTTTCTCGGAAGTTTGCTCTTGCCACTACTCTTGCTTCCAAGCTCATGGGTTTTGAGAGTATTAAATTTATGTATGCTCAAGACTCTAAGCTAAAGAGTATTCATGAATCTCTTGAAAAGAGGGAAGAAGTTGAGAAGTACCAATTAGTTGCTAGCTATATGTTTAAGAATGGTAGAGTTTGTGTGCCCGAGTCCTCATGGAGGGAGTTGCTTGTAGGGGCTTGATAGGTCACTTTGGAAGAAACAAAACCTTGGCCATTCTCATGGAGCAATTCCATTTGCCAAAGATGGGATTGCAAGTTGAGCGACTTTGCAACACTTGCTTGGATTGCAAGCATGCTAAGTCCAAATCTAATCCCTATGGTTTGTATACTCCACTTCCTATTCCTACTAGCCCGTGGATGGATATTTCTATGGATTTTGTTCGGGGATAGGTTCTCCAAAATGGCTCAATTTATTCCTTGTAAAAAGATTCATGATGCACAACATGTAGCTTCTTTGTTCATTGATCATGTGTTAAAATTGCATGGTGTGCCTCAAACCATTGTGAGTGATAGGGACTCTAAGTTCCTTAGTCATTTTTGGAGGTGTCTTTGGGGTGCTCTTGGCACCAAGTTTTTGTTCTCTACATCCCACCACCCTCAAACGGATGGTCAAACCGAGGTGGTGAATCGAACTTTGGGTGCTCTACTTAGAGCTATGACCCGAGGTAAGGCCGGGACTTGGGTTGAAAAGTTACCTCTTATGGAGTTTGCATATATCCGTACATTGCATAGCATGATTGGCATGACTCCATTTGAGTGCGTTTATGGTTTTAATCCTTTGATTCCACTTGATCTAACCCCTTTGCCTAAGGATATGATTGTTAGTTTTGAAGGTAAAACCCGAGTTAAGGCAAAAGTTGAGATCCATGCCAAGGCAAGGAAGAGCTTGGAGGAAGCCTATGCAAAGGTGGCCTTCAAGAATAACAAGGGAAGGAAGAAGTTGGAACTCAAGAAAGAAGATTTGGTGTGGGTGCACTTCCGCAAAGAGAGGTTTCCAAACGTTAGGAAAGGGAAGTTGGCACCCCGAGAAGATAGACCATTCCAAGTGCTTTCCAAGATCAACAATGCCTATGTGATCGATTTACCCGGTGAGTACAATATTTCAAATACTTTCAATGTTAGTGACTTGGCTCTTTTTGATGTAGGTGACGATGCCGTGGAGGACGATTCCTTAATTTCGAGGACGAAATCTTCTCAAGAAGAGGAGGATGATGCGGGGCAAACCACCACAAGGCCCTTTACTAGAAGCCAAGCCAAAGCAATCCGTGATGCTCATTTATACTTGATTCGGAAGGGCATTAATGATACGAGCTCTGGAGGTGATTTGAAGATCATGCATTTGAGCTCGTTTGATGAAGGGACATCAACACTTTAGGGCCAGGCGGAGCGCCTAGACCCAGGAGGTGCGCCTAGCAGTGAAGCACCCGGGAGGTGCGCCTGATAGCCAGGCGGAGCGCCCAGAATCAAGGGCACCCGGCGGAGCGCCTGACCAAGGAGGCGGAGCGCCTCAGCAGACAACTGCATTGGTTAGTGGCTCCTCCAGGCGGAGCGCCTAGATTTAGGCCGAGCACCTACTTGGCTGAATTTCTCAACTTTTTGTATGAACTACCTATTTTAGCCCTAAGTGTTCTATTGTATTTCAATCTAGCTGAAGGGCTTTTTATACATTTCATAACTTGTAAAAGGGTGTTATAAATATACCCTTCATCATTCAATGCCATTAACCTACTTGAACACAAAACATTAAAGAGAATTGCTCTAAAAAACCTTGTAATTGTTTTGGCTTGAAATCAATTGGAAGAATCCAAGTTGACCTTCAATCCTCTTGATCATTCTATTTGCAAGTGCCGGGTGTCTCTTGAGGATAGTTATGTAGCATAGGTTCTACTTGACTCAAACGAGGGTGTATCAAAACATCGTTCTTTGGTGCTACCTCGTAAGTTGTTTAAGTCGCGTCTCGCTTTATCTTTACTTTTATCGCTTCCGTAGTTTACCCCTTATCATTGCGCCCTACGCCCGTACCGCCTGAACGGTCGTAACTCGTAAAACAGGCGTGTATTCTTTGTGCCCGATGACTTGTAGGATAAGTCTAGTCTCGCCAGCTGGACCCGTATCCCTATAATGATAGGTGGTGTATTTTTGCCCACACAGTCAGTCCCCCCTACATGCTGAGTGTTGATGCAAGTAGTCAGGAAGTGAAAGAAGCGTGATAGATGACATAAAGGTGTGACTGTACCGATACTCGTCTCCTGCCTCTTCGCTTGCGTTGTATTAAATGCAAATTCCTTAGTACAATGACGTGTCCCTCCACGATTGAAGGGGTTTTCCACGTATCTTCCCAATGCTTCCACTGCTCTATTTATATCTCGTAATTAATGGGATACACATCACGTAAACCGCAATATTCATTATTATGACTCCACTTGACCTCAGCTTATCATTCAAGAATCCTCTTAGGCGTGTATATATATGTTGTAAGTGTATAAGCTTCTTCATCGATCTCCAAATAGTTTCAAGAACTTCCTTCCAAATGACAAACATTCTTCTAGCCTTAATAATAACTCCATCTTTTAGCCATGGCACAAGGACCAAACTTCTTCCCTGCACAATTCAGAGCCCTAGACTATCTTCCTGCTAGTTTTAACTTCGAAGGTGATGGCCTAATCCAAAGTCAAACACCCAAGCAGGAAGGAAAAAATAGCAACCTTTCCATTGAGTGTTATCCGTTTTTGGGTATAAAAGACGATATCGCTCGTATCAGGATAGATTGCAAGTGGCCCGAAGTGATTGACATTATTGTTCCTTCTGCTGAAGAAAGAATTTCTTCCCATCATGCTCGTTACTCGATAGTCCATACGTACCCTTTTACCCTGTGCCTCAACAAGCGCGTTCATTCAAATATTGAAGAGATTTGCTGCCAATATAATATATGTCTGGGTCAAGTAGGCCCCTCCGTGTCTCGATTGGTGGTTGTACTGGACCATTTGGCGAACCATGCCTGGGTAAAGTTTTCCTTCTGGCATCTTCTTGCTTTCTACTCTCTCTATCTCCACAAGGCGGGTATGCTATTGTCCATCAAACAGGGGAAGAAAGGCGTGGTTCCTAATGGTGAAGACTCCAAAGATCGCAACTGGGTCCACTGATATGTAGCGGTGAGGATGTTGGATATTGTATCCTCTCTTTTTAGGGTTCTCCCATCATGAAAAGCCCCTGCTGAAAGAGATAAAAATTGCCGCCCCGTATATTGCTCCCTCACCCGATGTGCGAGCGTCTGGAGGAAGAATCATTGAGAGGGCAAGCAATTCCCGCTCTTCAAAGAGAAAAGATCTTCCAAGCCTAATAATGTGGTGACTGCCAGTGAGCCCTTGGTGATTTCAGATGGTGAGGGCGAAGTCCCCCAAGTGCATGAGCCTGAGGCCGTTGAGACCCCTTCTTCTGCTGCTTCTGAGTCTAGTCCATCTATGCAGAAGCATAGGAAATTGATAGATGAATCTCCTGAGGCCAGTGAAGAAGCCATCGTGGAAGACAAAGTGGCGCTTCCTACTGTTCACCTCGAGCCTAAATCAGGTTTGTCCTTTATTCCATGCTTTTCCAGCACACTTTCCTTTTGCTCTTCGTAAGCCAATATCTTTTCATGTATAAGAAGAGCCTACTACTCCGACTGCAGCCCCCGAGCCGACTGATTCCTTTCAACGCCATCCTAGTAAGGAGGTGGCAATGGATGCGGATACTGTGGCTGAACTCGGGGATGGTGCCCGTGAGGTTGTTATTACCGTTACTGTGGGAGTTAACTTGTTCAAGACACCAAGGGTTGTGACAGACTACACCACTGAACTGATCGGACCTAATGAACAAAGATATCTAGCTGGCTACAGTCACTAGAATCTGCTTGAGGTCGCCGCTGGTTGCTCTTTTCGAGTAAACTTCCTTTTCCATTTTTCAGCATCTTTCGAGTTGAATCCTTATTCTTCCTCTGTAAAATATCTACTTTGACATTTGTCTAGGGGTTGATGGTTTACCATGAGATAGTTAACCGAGAAGGCTCAGATGAGAACTTGAGGGAAGAGAGTGAGGCCCTGCTGGGGCAAGTTGCTAGCCTATAGCCTTTTGTGGAGGAAGCTAAATGGCTGAGAGGGGAGCTTTATACTACACGCAGAGCTTATCAGCAGGAGTCACTAAGAGGCAAGAATCTTGATGAGGCCTTGAGCAATGAGATCCTCAAGCACAAGCTTACTGTGGAGACCCTCCAATATTCTGTTACGGAGGCCAAGCTCCCTGAACAGCTTCAATTCAAGAATGTAGCCTGCCTAGAAGCAACTATGGAGGCCCTCCAACAAAAGCTGTCTAGGGTGGATGAGGGGATCGAAGCTGCTGAAAAGAGTGTCCATGACACCAGGGGCCTTTCCGTTTTTCTCAAAGATGAGAACGATAGGCTGAAAAGTAAAGTTGCATCCTTGGAGAAGGCTCGCGACAAACTTTGTAATGGTGCTCATCTCAGGGAGCAAATGAATGCCTTGAATGCTCATCACATAGCTGAAGTGGATCGTGCTAACATTGCAGCTGCCCTCGCCACCTTTCTCTGGGTTCGTGACGACCCTAGTGTGGACCTTGAGGCTGAGATTGCTTCGTTGACTGAGCTTGTGGCCCAAGAAGATGCTCAGATGGGGTTTGACCTTGAAGAAGGTTCTGAAGAGGCTAGTAGCGAGTGAGGAGATGAAGCGTTTGCAGGGGAACTTGTAGCTAGTAAAGCAGAAATCTCGTGCAGTGTTGCCGCCGAAGGGAGTCTCCAAGAGAGGAATAGAAACCCCCAGATGCTTAAGATTTTTTTTTTTTGCATCTTTGTTTTGAACAATTGCCCATGTTTTTCGGGCATAATGATATGATTTTGGGCCCGTTTTGAGGCTTTTAACTTATATTACCTATTAATTTGTTTGTGACGGTTATAGTTTCTGCCATAAATAATTAAGTAATGTCTTTGCTAAATTGAGTCCTCATGAGCGTGGCACTTAATAGTTAAGCGGCTTTCAGACGTCCTACTTGTTCTGTTGTCTAGAATGTTTGTCAGTGAGCCTGCTTGGGAAATTACGTCCGTTGCATACACCAGTTTTTGGCGGCTTACGTTGCATACGCCAGTGAAGGACGGCTGCTTTGTGCCCACAATTTGATGACTTTAGCCCATGTAGATACAGTGAACTTTTGCATTCCGATACAGAACATCTTTGCTTGTTTACTCGAGTACTTTATGACTTTCTGGTACTATGCAGGCGGGCTTCCCCACTAGCATGTAGGTGAAAATTTATTGAATTGATGAGTTCAGCTTACGAATAATGTCTGGTGGCTGAGTTAGACGTGCTCTAGCTCCAGCTCCAAGTGAGTAGTTTACCCTACTTTTGTCACGAAAAGTGAGTGTGTTACTTCAACTTGAGTTTGGCCAGGGCTATGAATAGTTGGATCATAGATGGATCTGAATTGTAATAGTAAAGCTGACTAAGTAAAATAGTAGTTTTATTGATAAATAAGGGCACAAGGCCTGAATTGTTGTGGGTGAAGATTCGTAACATGACTGATGAGTATGCAATTAATGTGATCAAGATTTGAAGATACTAGAAGCTAAATAAAAGTAAGTGCTGAAAAGAGATATACTTCCAGATGCCCTACTCCTTCTCCCCCCCTGAAGACACGTCAATCAACTGAACAATCGGAATCGTAATCTTAGTTGATTGAGGTTTCGGGGTCTTCATCAATGTTAGGGAAGTTAGCCTTCGGCGCCTCTTCGGGGTCAGATGCTCCTGGGACCGCTGTGGTGTAACACTCCCTTGCTGTCTCCTGATCACCATTGATTTCTCTTATCTCCCACTTAGTGGGGTATTTGAGTTTTTGATGCAAAGTAGAAGGCACTGCCTTAATCTGGTGAATCCACGACCGTCCTATGATTGCACTGTATGGAACGCCTCCTTTTACAACCTGAAAAGCAGAAACATAATCTACCCCCAAAACGCGTGTAGTGAGAGTGATTTCCCCAATAGACTTCTCACAGGAGTTGTTAAAGCCTGCCAGTGTGTAATCACTCTGAACCATTTTGTCTTGAACTCCCATTTCATGTAGGGAGTCCAATTTAATGAGGTTCACAGTGTTGCCAGCGTTGACTAGGATGCACTTGACGTTCGTATCCTATATCTGGAGCGTTATAACCAAAGCGTCGTGGTGAGGATTGTTACACCTAGTGCTTTCCTTGTCACTGAATAAGATCATCTCTTCACGGTCGTAATCCTCATCTGGCGCTACCTTCCCATCTTTCGGGTCTCCAAGCAACGTCGGCCCGCCAACTATTACGTTGATGGACCTCTTAGGCTCTGGCAGGTCCAGGGGTCCGTCTGAGACTATGCTCTTAGCATAGGTTTGCTTTCCTCTTTCAGTAAGTAGGTCCTTTAAATTACCTTTATCGAGCAAGTTCATCACTTCCAAGAACAAGGCTCTGCAAGTGGCGGTCTCATGCCCACGATCCCTTTGAAACTCGCAATATAGCTTTTTGTTTCTTTTACCATATTCGGCCCTCATATTGCTGGGCCGCCGCACTTGGGCATCCTTCATGTGATCCCCTGCGAAATCCACGGCGTTGATGTGCAGCCCCAATTCTTGGAACCTATCGGGAACCCAATCTATGCTGAGTGATGCATTGTGGGCTGGCGCTGGAGCTTTTCTATTATCCTCTCGCTTTTCAGCTGGCTTTGGGAAGTTATCCCTGTAATCTCTCCTGCTCCGCTTTCCCTTGTGTCCAGTTCTTGATTCTTCTACATATCCTCGCTTGTGTCTTTTAGAGGTGACGTCTTCGATGATTGGGCGCGCTTTCACAACAGGGGCTAACGAATGTTCGAGCTCCACACACAACTTCTCATTGTATCTTTGATGCAAATAATTCCATGTTGTTACAAGGTGTTAGATCAAACTCCACTGCAACTCCCTGGTAGCCAGCGATCCCTTGGAATTCAAGCTTTTGCCAAAGGCTACCACAATAATATTCTCAGGGACTGGAGGAAGCTCGATGCATTTCCTCTGAAACCTTTCAAGGTAGCCCTTAAACAACTCATCATCACACTGCCGAATCTCAAAGATGTCCTGCATGCGCTTCTCTCTTTTACGGACGCCAGAGTGCACTTTCTTGAACAAATCTTGCATCTGGTTGAATGACTCGATGGAACCCATTGGTAGCTGGGTGTACCAAGCAAGGGCACCTTTAGTTAAGGTCGAGCAAAACCTCTTCACCAGAGCAGACTGGATCTCATCCTATGAGATTTTGTTGCCCTTGATGGCTGTGTAATACGCAATAATATGCTCGTCCGGTTCTATTGTTCCATCGTACTTCAAGTTATCTGGCAGGCGGAAGTGCTTTGGTACGTGGATCGGTGCCGCACTTTCTTTCTGTGCGTGCTTATAAAACTTCTGCTCATCTATGGTGGTAACTTGAGGTGGTGCACCCGGTACATTACAAATCCGATCGTGGATGGCCTTCATCTCCTTTAGGATGTCCTGAATGACATGAGTTCCTTTAAGATCTTGATTGTTGACTGTCATTGAACCTCCAGAAGCGACATCCATGTTGAGTTTACGATTAGGAGCGGATGTTGGAGTATCGTTCATGGGTGCTGGTCCTCGCGGGTATGCTGGCCTCTGAGACGATCCAGGGAACATTGTTCCTATATTTTGAGATATACCCTCGACCATGTTGGTCGAGTTTTGCTCTGCCCGTGGTTACAGGGTTGTGAGGATATTAGCAAGAAAACCTCTGAGATCAGAATTACCGTCGCGTGATTGATTGCCTTCACCATCACTGGGCACATGGACTGGTTCCTTGGCGGGATCCTTAGGCTGCATGCTAGGATCGCCAAATTCTTGTACAAACTCGTCTACTGCGTCGGCAATGTACTTTGGGGTGTTGTTGTTGTCGTCTGACATGACTGCGCCTTTTTCTCGTAGAATACCTACAATTACATGGGCCCCACGGTGGGTGTCAAACTATTTATGCCTAAATTTGTACGTCTAGGTTAAAAACTTAAATTTATGAAGGGGGTCACAAGCAATACAGTAAAATATGACAGAAAAATAAGTAAAGTAGAGGAAAATAATAGAGAAGAAAGTAAAGAGTTTTATTCCTTGAGAATAGCTGGATTTAGTGGTGAATCGCTTGATGTACAATACAATATAAAGAGGTGTATTTATACTTGTGATTACCCAATCCTAATTATGGTAAAATATAAAGACTAATGAGGCTCATGGGCCTAGAGGCTCAAGGCGGTGGTATATACGAAACTCTAACTAGGAGACTGTAACCCTAAGTCAGCATAATGTATGCCTTGGGTCCTACGCCCGTACCGCTTGAACAGTCGACGCTCGTGACTCGTAGAACAGGTTTGTATCCTTTGTTCCCTGTGAATTGTAGGATAAGTCTAGTCTCGCCAGCTGGACCCGTATCCCCGTAATGATAGGTGAGATGTACTTTTGCCCACACATATTCATAAGGAAACTTTGAAAGAAGTACTGTATTTGTTGACACCCAATTTTGTCCCGAAATTTTAATTAAGGTCAAATTAATTTAATTGAGGTTAATTTTAAATTTTAAAACGAATTAAAAATTAATTTTAAAAAGGAAAAGGGTTAAATGTGCAAACTAACCTAAAAGCCAGCCTATCCCCATAAAATACATATAACAACACACACACTTAACATTTTTCAATTCCCCTTACCCGATCCCCAAACCCCTGACCCGCGTAAGAACCCGATAATCCTAATCCCTCAAGGTTTCCCCCCAAAACCAAACAAATAAGTCCAAAATTGATGGTCCCCCCATGTTCCACATCATCTTCATCGTACAACCTCATCCAAATAGAGCCGTTGGAAGGCTAAATCAGTTAATTCGAGTTTAATTCTTGTACATTTGGAAACCCTAGAAGGCTACCCTATAAAGGGAAAGAGGGGAGTTCAAAAGGAGAGGAACAGCGACAGTTTAGCAAAAAAGAGGGTAGAAAGGAGAGTTTAAGTTTTTCAGTGGAGAAAAGATAAGGAGAGCAGAAAATATTGCAAAGGTATCAAAGGACCTGACTAGTGTGGATATTTCACTTAGTGTTGCTTAAGAGAGTAGATCTGCTCTCTCAAACTAAGTTACTTCGTTATGTGTATCCCAAATTCAAGTAAATGCTAGCATTGCCACGAGAAACTAAAGTAGTTTGTTCAATTAGACAAGGCCTAATATCAGGATATAATTTTGTTTAGTGTGGTCAAACTTGGTGGTGCTTTACAATAGGAACTAACAATGTGCCACTCATATGTGAATTACGAGCTTGCTACATGAAAATGAGATATTTTTTAAACGAGGGCATAGACTGGAGTTCAATCATTTGGAATAAGCTGATTTTTTTTTAAAAATAAGAATGTGTTAATCTAGCAAGTTTTTGGTTGAAGTGCAGTAAGTTGGAATGAAATATGGCTATGTTTCTCATTTTGTTTGGCAAGTGACATTGTTGTTTATTTGAATGCATTTTTTTTCTTTGAAAGGATTTCTAATCTTTTTCTTTTCCTCTTGATTTCTCGGCATGTATACCCTTGGGATGAGTTTGGCCAAAATTCTAAAATGGGGATGGCTTATTGACATTGAAGTCGCATTGGGGTCAAGACTCAGGCTCAAGTTTTCAAAGTTTTAGAAACTTTAGGAAAATCAAGGCTCACGCGAGTTGGTCAAATTCTCGGGTTCTTCTAAATCCTTTTATCTCTCCCATCTTTTAGAAATTTGCATATTATTAGGAATTCTTATTAGAATAATTTATTGACTGTTGTAGAACAATTATGTACTTATATTTATGAATAAATATTTTATTGATTGAGTTATTTGTCTACTTTATGTTCAATACTTTTATTTTGAAGTCGTTATTTAATTTATTGCAAATCAGGCCATTTAAGTTAATGCGTGCAAAATTTCATAAATTTTCAAAATCATGATTAATAAATGACTATAAGAAAACGCTTCTATCTTATTGATACGAAGTAGTTTCTTTAAAAAGTCAAAACTTATAATGAAGTTTTAATTAACTTCTAAATGTCCCGAAACGACTTTGCAAAAAGCGACTTGAAACATAAGTTCCACCTTATGGTGAGATACTCGTATTTTAAAGTTGAAATTAAGCAAGTGCCATTTATGCGCTACCACATATGAGTTGGCAAAGAAATTAGGACGATCAAATCGCTCCTTTTCAAAGAAAATGCGCTTTTATTTTATTTTATTTTAAAAAATAATTAAAGCTTTTAAACAAATTTCAAATTTTTTGAAAACTTGCTATATTTAATTAGTTGAATTTATTAATAGTTTAATTAATTTTTTTTAGAAAAAGCGCATAAATAGCACTTGCAAATTAATTTGGAAACCTGTCGGATTAATCGTTGTTAACGGAATTTCGAAAGTGCCTTAAAAACCTTCTTTCGAAATTAACAAAACCTCTTACCTTTAGAATCTCTGAAAAGACTGCGTTTTCAAAAAATGGAGTTTTGCACGCATTTGCTTATTTGGTGGCGACTCCAAAAAACTCCAAAAGAGTTAGTCCATTCAGTTGATATTCCTAAATTTAGCCTTTCGGGGTTATTTTTTGGGGGTTCAACAGCATGGCAACTTCGCTGGGGAGCAATAAAGGTTTTGTCCATAAAGGTTTCCAATTATTTGCAACTAGCATGCCTAGTTTATCTGCTTTATTATATCTGTTTGTTTGGTTTGTTATAGAAAGCATGTATTACATTTTATTTGTGCATAGTCCACATTCCGTTCATATTTCCTCCCTCATAGAGCCTGTCAATTCTCTTTCACCTCCTCGATTTCATCACGGGGCACCCGCTTGACAGGTAGTTATGCAGGAAGGGCATTGCCCTTACCTCACTCTTTGAAACTTCTTTCATGTCACCAAAAGTTAGTTTGGGATATTGATATTGCCTGGTTTTGTCATGGCCAGTTCTACTGTGTTGTGAGGCCAGGTCTATCCCGCATAGGTCGAGTAAGCCTCAACCGTTAACCCACTCTTAGAATGAGCTTTTAGGAGCATGCATGCATTTACACCTTAGTTTGGACCCGGTCCTTGGTACCGCCTCCATAGTTAGGAAACCGCCCTTACGTCAACGGGTTTTTGAAACCCAACGACATTGCATATTATGTGCTATGTGATAACGAATCTTCAGTCCTAGTCATGTTTTGAGCATAATCAAATTTAGAATTTTGTCTCCTATTTTTTCTTTTAGGTTAGAAAATGGAAGAATTTAGCAGAATCTGTGTGGTCATAGCAGTCCACGGAAAATTTGAGATCATAGTGTAGAATTTTGTGAACAAGACAGAATTGCAGTCCGGGGGAAAGTTAGGCAGATTTGGTTGATTTTGTTAGAGTCTTTGCAAAATATGATCTGGTTCAGGTGTTTATGTAGGGTGTAATAGTAGTTTTAGGGTGTAATTTTGGTGGATGTAGGTATAAATGTTGTTGGATTTTGCTGAATGGGCGATATAATGGAGTATGCAAGTTGCATACTAAGAGAGTGAAGCCCTTGTATCTTTGAATGACCAGTGGGGCCCCTTCTTAAAGACCAGTGAGGTCTTGGCTACCTAGGAAACTGAGAGGCTTGATTAAAGTCGAGGACCAGTGAGGAGCCCTATGAACAAGGTCTGTGAGCCTTGCAAAACCTAGGAAGCTGAGAGGCTTGTCCAAAGCCAAGGACCAGTGAGGTTTTATTTGTAAAAGGTCAATTGGAACCTTTTATGTTTTGCAGTCTAGTATTGTGAAGGCGGTTGGAAATTTCACCCCTGGATGTTGTAAAATAATTGGGAGTTGTGCTTGGAGGAGTGTGGATGTTTGCAAAAGGTATGGAGGATTGTTTCAGGTTTAGGCATTTAGGTTTAAAATTTGGTGCAGATATTGTGGAGAGCATGAGCTGTGTTAGAATTTTGAGTTGATACCAACTTTTGGAAGATAGTTCGGATAACGGAATTACAGTGTCAAGGCGGAGAGATGATTGTTATCAATTATTGTTATTATTTATTGCTTATTCTAAATCTGAATTGCTCAGAACTAGCATGGACTATTTTTTACCACTTGCTTGACGATTAGGCCTACCTCTGGCACAAAGAGGCACCTTACAGGGTAGGACGCGCTTGTATATTTATTTACGCTCAATTACTTGTGATTGTCACATGTTAATTGTTTGCCTTGCTTTATTTGCTCAAAACACGTTAAATAATAGGTGTTGGTTGCTTGTGTGCAATCTTACGAATGACATGCAAACTAACATAGTTACCCTTTGAGGTTTCTTTTGTTTTGTTTATTTCTCTAGCAGAAGTTGGATTCATGAAGTGACTGACCATTCACCATGCAAGACTCAAGATATGATTGATGGTAGACGCTCTAGCTCGCGAACGATGCAGCACCAGAAGCTAATGGCATTGTTTGAAAAGAACTTGACGATTAAACTTAATAGCATTGTTTTCAATTTTAATTCAGATTGAGGCCCTGAGTTGCATTGTACTTTAAAGCTTATGTTAATCTGAATCAACTCTTTTAAATTTTATGAAAGTTAAAATAAAATGCATCGCATTCTTATTATATTATTTATTTATTTCGATTATATTTGTTTCGGTTTCAAAACTAAAATAGGTTAACCTACCGAAACTTTACTTGTGACATATAACAAATCAGCTGAACAACTTGAGAATAATGCGGTTAAAAGTTATTTTTTACACTTTTTGGATAGCAATACTATTAGAAGTTAAACTGAGGCAGCTTTTACAAAGAAATTTGAAGTATCAGAATTCACAAATTGGGCAATTTTTGCAAAAACGAGTTGAATATGATCTGGTTCAGGTGTTTATGTAGGGTGTAATAGTAGTTTTAGGGTGTAATTTTGGTGGATGTAGGTATGAATGTTGTTGGATTTTGCTGAATGGGCGATATAATGGAGTATGCAAGTTGCATACTAAGAGAGTGAAGCCTTAGTATCTTTGAATGACCAGTGGGGCCCCTTCTTAAAGACCAGTGAGGTCTTGGCTACCTAGGAAACTGAGAGGCTTGATTAAAGCCGAGGACCAGTGAGGAGCCCTATGAACAAGGTCTGTGAGCCTTGCAAAACCTAGGAAGCTGAGAGGCTTGTCCAAAGCCAAGGACCAGTGAGGTTTTATTTGTAAAAGGTCAATTGGAACCTTTTATGATTTGCAGTCTAGTATTGTGAAGGCGGTTGGAAATTTCACCCCTGGATGTTGTAAAATAATTGGGAGTTGTGCTTGGAGGAGTGTGGATGTTTGCAAAAGGTATGGAGGATTGTTTCAGGTTTAGGCATTTAGGTTTAAAATTTGGTGCAGATATTGTGGAGAGCATGAGCTGTGTTAGAATTTTGAGTTGATACCAACTTTTGGAAGATAGTTCGGATAACGGAATTACAGTGTCAAGGCGGAGAGATGATTGTTATCAATTATTGTTATTATTTATTGCTTATTCTAAATCTGAATTGCTCAGAGCTGGCATGGACTATTTTTTACCACTTGCTTGACGATTAGGCCTACCTCTGGCACAAAGAGGCACCTTACAGGGTAGGACGCGCTTGTATATTTATTTACGCTCAACTACTTGTGATTGTGACATGTTAATTGTTTGCCTTGCTTTATTTGCTCAAAACGGGTTAAATAATAGGTGTTGGTTGCTTCTGTGCAATCTTACGAATGACATGCAAACTAACATAGTTACCCTTTGAGGTTTCTTTTGTTTTGTTTATTTCTCTAGCAGAAGTTGGATTTATGAAGTGACTGACCATTCACCATGCAAGACTCAAGATATGATTGATGGTAGACGCTCTAGCTCGCGAACGATGCAGCACCAGAAGCTAATGGCATTGTTTGAAAAGAACTTGGCGATTAAACTTAGTAGCATTGTTTTCAATTTTAATTAAGATTGAGGCCCTGAGTTGCATTGTACTTTAAAGCTTATGTTAATCTGAATCAACTCTTTTAAAATTTTATGAAAGTTAAAATAAAATGCATCGCATTCTTATTATATTATTTATTTATTTCGATTATATTTGTTTCGGTTTCAAAACTAAAATTGGTTAACCTACCGAAATTTTACTTGTGACATATAACAAATCAGCTGAACAACTTGAGAATAATGCGGTTAAAAGTTATTTTTACACTTTTTGGATAGCAATACTATTAGAAGTTAAACTGAGGCAGCTTTTACAAAGCAATTTGAAGTATCAGAATTCACAAATGGGGCAATTTTTGCAAAAACGAGTTGAAGATGTGAAAGATAATAACTGGGCTAGAATTTTGCTAGAAACAACGTCGATTATCAAAAGATGAATTAGCAAGATCTCAAGAATTGGTTGAGTGAATAATACAAAGTCTAAGACAAAGGATGTTCAATTTGCTTTAAGATATGTTACAAGTTTAAGTCAAGGCAGAAATTTTCAAAATTCATTTTTTGACTTCATTTGCATGCTTGCTTTACTTGCTATATTGCATTAAATTATTTTACCTTGCCTCTATTTTTCAAAACATCTATACTATTGAGTTCATGAGCCAAGTTTCTGACCATGATTCACAAATGCAAGTCCGAGGAAGACAAGGAAGCAGCAGGAGCCGCAAGTTCAAGACCAAGTCAGCGCAAATCAAACGCTCCCCCCTCTCACCCAAAACTAACGATTTTTCTTTGAGTGCAGGAATTTTCAAAGCAACAAGATGAGGAAACTAGCAACTATCAATTCCTCATAGATTATTTGCCATACACATTGAACAATGTTGCAAAGATAACTGACCGAGATTGGAGGCGTTATCTGACTCATTGCATACGCAAAATCGATCTTATTTATCCCTCTATTTCTGCCCTTGCAAAATCAAAATTTTATTGCTTTATTGACAACTTTACTTTACACTTTGCAGGAATTAAGCATTAACTCCAGTTTTGCTCAAGGACAACACTGAACTCTTTATGGCTTCACCAAATATAAGCTGGACGGCTTAAACTCTCACTTTATATCTTCTTTATCTTTGACATTTTCCTGTCTATATGAATTTAATGAAAAATTATTTTGCAGGCAATTCTACCATTTACTGGTTGTCATGAAATATTGGCATAATATATTTGAAGTAGATGATAGCGATAGACAAGTCAACTTGAGGCACCACTTTCGGAGTGTCTCGCGATGTCGGTTGTCTTGCAATATTGGCATAACATATTTAAAGTAGATGATAGCGATAGACAAGTCGAGTTGAGGCACCACTTTCAGAGTGGCTCGCGATGTTGGTTGTCTTGCAATATTGGCATAATATATTTGAAGTAGATGATAGCGATAGACAAGTCGACTTGAGGCACCACTTTCGGAGTGTCTCACGATGTTGGGTGTCTTGCAATATTGGCATAATATATTTGAAGTAGATGATAGTGATAAACAAGTCAACTTGAGGCACCACTGTCGGAGTGTCTCGCGATGCTGGTTGTCTTGCAATATTGGCATAATATATTTGAAGTAGATGATAGCGATAGACAAGTCAACTTGAGGCACCACTTTCGAAGTGTCTCGCGATGTTGGTTGTCTTGCAATATTGGCATAACATATTTAAAGTAGATGATAGCGATAGAAAAGTCGAGTTGAGGCACCACTTTCGGAGTGTCTCGCGATGTTGGTTGTCTTGCAATATTGGCATAATATATTTGAAGTAGATGATAGCGATAGACAAGTCGACTTGAGGCACCACTTTCGGAGTGTCTCACGATGTTGGGTGTCTTGCAATATTGGCATAATATATATATGAAGTAGACGATAGCGATAGACAAGTCAACTTGAGGCACCACTTTCGGAGTGTCTCGCGATGCTGGTTGTCTTTAAATATTGGCATAATATATTTGAAGTAGATGATAGCGATAGACAAGTCAACTTGAGGCACCACTTTCAGAGTGTCTCGTGATGTTGGTTATCTTGCCATATTGGCATAACATATTTGAAGTAGATGATAGTGATAGACAAGTTAACTTGAGGCACCACTTTCAGAGTGTCTCGTGATATTGGTTGTCTTGCAATATTTGCATAATATATTTCAAGTAGATGATAGCGATAGACAAGTCAACTTGAGGCACCACTTTCGGAGTGTCTCGCGATCCTGGCTGTCTTGCAATATTGGCATAATATATTTGAATTAGATGATAGCGATAGACAAGTCAACTTGAGGCACCACTTTCGGAGTGTCTCGCGATGTTGGTTGTCTTGCAATATTGGCATAACATATTTAAAGTAGATGATAGCGATAGACAAGTCAAGTTGAGGCACCACTTTCGGAGTGTCTCGCGATGTTGGTTGTCTCGCAATATTGGCATGATATATTTGAAGTAGATGAAAGCGATAGACAAGTCGACTTGAGGCAGCACTTTCGGAGTGTCTCACGATGTTGCGTGGCTTGCAATATTGGCATAACATATTTGAAGTAGATGATAGCGATAGACAAGTTGACTTGGGGCACCACTTTCTGAATGTCTCGCGATGTTGGTTGTCTTACAATATTGGCAAAATATATTTGAAGTAGATGATAGCGATAGACAAGTCAACTTGAGGCACCACTTTCGGAGTGTCTCGCGATGTTGGTTGTCTTGCAATATTGGCATAACATATTTAAAGTAGATGATAGCGATAGAAAAGTCGAGTTGAGGCACCACTTTCGGAGTGTCTCGTGATGTTGGTTGTCTTGCAATATTGGCATAATATATTTGAAGTAGATGATAGCGATAGACAAGTCGACTTGAGGCACCACTTTCGGAGTGTCTCACGATGTTGGGTGTCTTGCAATATTGGCATAATATATATATGAAGTAGACGATAGCGATAGACAAGTAAACTTGAGGCACCACTTTCGGAGTGTCTCGCGATGCTGGTTGTCTTTAAATATTGGCATAATATATTTGAAGTAGATGATAGCGATAGACAAGTCAACTTGAGGCACCACTTTCGGAGTGTCTCGTGATGTTGGTTGTCTTGCCATATTGGCATAACATATTTGAAGTAGATGATAGTGATAGACAAGTTAACTTGAGGCACCACTTTCAGAGTGTCTCGCGATATTGGTTGTCTTGCAATATTTGCATAATATATTTCAAGTAGATGATAGCGATAGACAAGTCAACTTGAGGCACCACTTTTGGAGTGTCTCGCGATGCTGGCTGTCTTGCAATATTGGCATAATATATTTGAATTAGATGATAGCGATAGACAAGTCAACTTGAGGCACCACTTTCGGAGTGTCTCGCGATGTTAGTTATCTTGCAATATTGGCATAACATATTTAAAGTAGATGATAGCGATAGACAAGTCAAGTTGAGGCACCACTTTCGGAGTGTCTCGCGATGTTGGTTGTCTTGCAATACTGGCATAATATATTTGAAGTAGATGAAAGCGATAGACAAGTCGACTTGAGGCAGCACTTTCGGAGTGTCTCACGATGTTGCGTGGCTTGCAATATTTGCATAACATATTTGAAGTAGATGATAGCGATAGACAAGTTGACTTGGGGCACCACTTTCTGAATGTCTCGCGATGTTGGTTGTCTTACAATATTGGCAAAATATATTTGAAGTAGATGATAGCGATAGACAAGTCAACTTGAGGCACCACTTTCGGAGTGTCTCGCGATGTTGGTTGTCTTGCAATATTGGCATAACATATTTAAAATAGATGATAGCGATAGAAAAGTCGAGTTGAGGCACCACTTTCGGAGTGTCTCGCGATGTTGGTTGTCTTGCAATATTGGCATAATATATTTGAAGTAGATGATAGCGATAGACAAGTCGACTTGAGGCACCACTTTCGGAGTGTCTCACGATGTTGGGTGTCTTGCAATATTGGCATAATATATATATGAAGTAGACGATAGCGATAGACAAGTCAACTTGAGGCACCACTTTCGGAGTGTCTCGCGATGCTGGTTGTCTTGAAATATTGGCATAATATATTTGAAGTAGATGATAGCGATAGACAAGTCAACTTGAGGCACCACTTTCGGAGTATCTCGTGATGTTTGTTGTCTTGCAATATTGGCATAACATATTTGAAGTAGATGATAGTGATAGACAAGTTAACTTGAGGCACCACTTTCAGAGTGACTCGCGATATTGGTTGTCTTGCAATATTTGCATAATATATTTCAAGTAGATGATAGCGATAGAAAAGTCAACTTGAGGCACCACTTTCGGAGTGTCTCGCGATGCTGGCTGTCTTGCAATATTGGCATAATATATTTGAATTAGATGATAGCGATAGACAAGTCAACTTGAGGCACCACTTTCGGAGTGTCTCGCGATGTTGGTTGTCTTGCAATATTGGCATAACATATTTAAAGTAGATGCTAGCGATAGACAAGTCGAGTTGAGGCACCATTTTCGGAGTGTCTCGCGATGTTGGTTGTCTTGCAATATTGGCATAATATATTTGAAGTAGATGAAAGCGATAGACAAGTCGACTTGAGGCATCACTTTCGGAGTGTCTGACGATGTTGCGTGGCTTGCGATATTGGCATAACATATTTGAAGTAGATGATAGAAATAGACAAGTTGACTTGGGGCACCACTTTCTGAATGTCTCGCGATGTTGGTTGTCTTACAATATTGGCAAAATATATTTGAAGTAGATGATAGCGATAGACAAGTCAACTTGAGGCACCACTTTCGGAGTGTCTCGCGATGTTGGTTGTCTTGCAATAATGGCATAACATATATGAAGTAGATGATAGCGATAGACAAGTCGACTTGAAGCACCACTTTCGGAGTGTCTCGCGATGTTGGTTGTCTTGTAATATTAGCATAATATATTTGACGTTGATGGTAGCGATAGACAAGTCGACTTGAGGCACCACTTTCGGAGTGTCTCAGGATGTTGGTTGTCTTGCAATATTGGCATAATATATTTGAAGTAGATGATAGCGATAGACAAGTCGACTTGAGGCACCACTTTCGGAGTGTCTCACGATGTTGGGTGTCTTGCAATATTGGCATAATATATATATGAAGTAGACGATAGCGATAGACAAGTCAACTTGAGGCACCACTTTCGGAGTGTCTCGCGATGCTGGTTGTCTTGAAATATTGGCATAATATATTTGAAGTAGATGATAGCGATAGACAAGTCAACTTGAGGCACCACTTTCGGAGTATCTCGTGATGTTTGTTGTCTTGCAATATTGGCATAACATATTTGAAGTAGATGATAGTGATAGACAAGTTAACTTGAGGCACCACTTTCAGAGTGACTCGCGATATTGGTTGTCTTGCAATATTTGCATAATATATTTCAAGTAGATGATAGCGATAGACAAGTCAACTTGAGGCACCACTTTCGGAGTGTCTCGCGATGCTGGCTGTCTTGCAATATTGGCATAATATATTTGAATTAGATGATAGCGATAGACAAGTCAACTTGAGGCACCACTTTCGGAGTGTCTCGCGATGTTGGTTGTCTTGCAATATTGGCATAACATATTTAAAGTAGATGATAGCGATAGACAAGTCGAGTTGAGGCACCATTTTCGGAGTGTCTCGCGATGTTGGTTGTCTGGCAATATTGGCATAATATATTTGAAGTAGATGAAAGCGATAGACAAGTCGACTTGAGGCAGCACTTTCGGAGTGTCTCACGATGTTGCGTGGCTTGCAATATTGGCATAACATATTTGAAGTAGATGATAGAAATAGACAAGTTGACTTGGGGCACCACTTTCTGAATGTCTCGCGATGTTGGTTGTCTTACAATATTGGCAAAATATATTTGAAGTAGATGATAGCGATAGACAAGTCAACTTGAGGCACCACTTTCGGAGTGTCTCGCGGTGTTGGTTGTCTTGCAATATTGGCATAATATATATGAAGTAGATGATAGCGATAGACAAGTCGACTTGAAGCACCACTTTCGGAGTGTCTCGCGATGTTGGCTGTCTTGTAATATTAGCATAATATATTTGACGTTGATGGTAGCGATAGACAAGTCGACTTGAGGCACCACTTTCGGAGTGTCTCAGGATGTTGGTTGTCTTGCAATATTGGCATAATATATTTGAAGTAGATGATAGCGATCGACAAGTCAACCTGAGGCACCACTTTCGGAGTGTCTCGCGATGTTGGGTCTCTTGCGATATTGGCATAACATATTTGAAGTAGATGATAGCGATAGACAAGTTGACTTGAGGCACCACTTTCAGAGTGTCTCGCGATATTGGTTGTCTTGCAATATTTGCATAATATATTTGAAGTAGATGATAGTGATAGACAAGTCAACTTGAGGCACCACTTTCGGAGTGTCTCGCGATGCTGGTTGTCTTGCAATATTGGCATAATATATTTGAAGTAGATGATAGCGATAGACAAGTCAACTTGAGGCACCACTTTCGGAGTGTCTCGCGATCTTGCAATACTGGCATAACATATTTAAAGTAGATTATAGCGATAGACAAGTCGAGTTGAGGCACCACTTTCAGAGTGGCTCGCGATTTTGGTTGTCTTGCAATATTGGCATAATATATTTCAAGTAGATGATAGCGATAGACAAGTCAACTTGAGGCACCACTTTCGGAGTGTCTCGCGATGTTTGTTGTCTTGCAATATTGGCATAACATATTTAAAGTAGATGATAGCGATAGACAAGTCAACTTGAGGCACCACTTTCAGAGTGTCTCGCGATGCTGGTTGTCTCGTAATACTGGCATAATATATTTGAAGTAGATGAAAGCGATAGACAAGTCGACTTGAGGCAGCACTTTCGGAGTGTCTCACGATGTTGCGTGGCTTGCAATATTGGCATAACATATTTGAAGTAGATGATAGAAATAGACAAGTTGACTTGGGGCACCACTTTCTGAATGTCTCGCGATGTTGGTTGTCTTACAATATTGGCAAATATATTTGAAGTAGATGATAGCGATAGACAAGTCAACTTGAGGCACCACTTTCGGAGTGTCTCGCGGTGTTGGTTGTCTTGCAATATTGGCATAATATATATGAAGTAGATGATAGCGATAGACAAGTCGACTTGAAGCACCACTTTCGGAGTGTCTCGCGATGTTGGCTGTCTTGTAATATTAGCATAATATATTTGACGTTGATGGTAGCGATAGACAAGTCGACTTGAGGCACCACTTTCGGAGTGTCTCAGGATGTTGGTTGTCTTGCAATATTGGCATAATATATTTGAAGTAGATGATAGCGATCGACAAGTCAACCTGAGGCACCACTTCGGAGTGTCTCGCGATGTTGGGTCCTCTTGCAATATTGGCATAACATATTGAAGTAGATGATAGCGATAGACAAGTTGACTTGAGGCACCACTTTCAGAGTGTCCTCGCGATATTGGTTGTCTTGCAATATTTGCATAATATATTTGAAGTAGATGAT